>KE156820.1:194791-207284 GCA_000411055.1 Leavenworthia alabamica
TCATATGCTTTGATTAATTATTAAGAAAATTTAATTTGGAAATATTTTTGGTATATTAGATAAATATTTGAAGATTTTTACACTAAAATGTAAGAAAATAGAAGTTTTAGTGTGTATTTATAAAATATATAAATAATTTGCAAAAAATAGTATATTTATTCATAAAATCTGTAATATCAATATAATGTAATAAAAATGGAAAAAAAATAGATAATTAATTCTTGTTAAGCAATTAAACAAAATTATTCTTGATATTTCCGTGTTGCATGGTCTTTTTCTTAGTTAAGGTCAATACTGTATCACCACTATAAAATACCATTTTTGCTATTATTTAAATCGGAAAAATCAAATAAATTTGTTGTTTGTAAAATACTTTAGGCAATCATCTTGTATAAGAGATGCTCTAACTAATTATAGTTTAATGAGTCAAAATTTATCATAAGAAAAAATTAAAAAAGGAGTCAAAATGTACATGGGAAAGGAGAAAAAGATCACGTGGCATGACTTGTTGTGAAACACGTGAGCTTCCAAATGTATGGCTCTCGTGAACTGTGTATAGAAGACAACATATTTTGTTCTACTTCAAGCAACATTAATATTGCATTAACAATAACTAAGGATTTGTTAGTAGCAAAGCTCAAGAGTATATAACTATGCCATGTTATTCTTCATAGTCAAACTAGAAAGAAGCTACAAAACAATCTTGCGACTTTAAAAGATTTCAAAGATCAACTAGTTATGAACAAGTCTTTGGAATACTATAGATGAAGAAAAATCACCAAAAATTGCAGAGAGGAAATATATAAAAACACATTAACAGAGTCTTAAGAGTTTGTACCACAAGAAAACCAGGGACAAGGAAGATTTCGCAGTGTTCTCATAAATTGGTTCAACCAAGGATAGGGAAGATGCGAGCTATGTGTTCCAAGGGAACATTCTCACTTATGTTTTTCTTAAGCTCAGGATGGTTGAATTCATTTTCTGGTAATACGATACTTCCATCTTCTTTCTCAACAATCCATCCATTGTTAGTTACTTGGTTATCAATGAATTTGTCTAGTGATGCATCCTCCATGTTAAGAGCCTGTGTAACATGTTCATAAATAATGAATAAAAGCATCTCTTCACAAGAACAAGGTCGACATAATAAGATTACCATAAATAAATTCATCTCAGAAAATTATATAAAAATATAGAAGACTTCACATCCAAAGCTCTACCACTTTGATAAAATCAAGTACCCAATATCATACCTCAGCAAGCACAGATCTTGGAACCTTTTGGTAGGTTAAGCTAAGAAGGTGACTTGCATATGCTTGGATAGCTTGCTCAAAACCTGCATTTGATAATATCTCACATATAAAGGACATCTACACACGATCATAAAATCAATAGACATTACCATAGATAAAGCACTAGTAAGGACTTTTATTTGGGCTGACAATTTTAGACGACTTATTTATCCTTGAGTAATCTAGAGTTCAAGATCCTGCACTTTGTTATTACTAGACGATATATTTAGGATTCAGAACTTTGTTACCTGGAACAGCCTCAAGAATGTGACGGTTCTTGGCAGCTTCATCCCAGAACTGTTGGAACCTCCCAGTCTGCAAAGTAAAACAAGTGTTTTAAATACTCAATGTACACCTTCTCAGCTCTTAACTAATACTGTTGTTGATGTACCTCAAGGTAATGTGATAGAACAATCAGTGCCTTGAACTGCTCTTCCATTTGCTTAAAACAAAATTCAAACATTACATCTATTAATTCTCACAAATCCAAAACGTTGACACTCAAGCTTCATCATGAATCCTAGTTATAAAGACCGAGCTGACAAATTTCAGAGTAGCAAAAGAATTAAACTAGTGATTCAAATACTCAATCTAGTTTAATTGCCAATGATCAATACAGAAGAAACTTTTTTAAAAATCTTTATATCTGAATCATATATGTATCAAAAGCAAACCATTATGAAGTTAAGAGAGAAACAAAAAACAATACCACTCTTTCGGGAATCAAGAAGAGGCAAAGGCTGAAATCTGGAGTTGGCATAGCCATAAGAGCCTTAAGAAAATAAAATCACATAGAGAGTAATTATATAAGATAACTAAAATTTGTTAAACTGAGAGTGATCTGCCAATGCCATATACCTTGACCAAGATACGAGCCACGATATTAGTATTCATACGCTCAGGCTCAAACTGCATCAAAGCAACAATACCAGTAAAAAATGGGAGACACTAAAATGTATGAACATATAGTGATGATCATGTGAACAAGTAGAGCACCTGATATAGCCGAAGCAAGCATAGATTTGCATCTAGACTATAAGTTTGCGATGTAACCTGAGAGAATCACAAACAACATTCATCAACGGAAGAAAATTTTCTACAATAGAAAGCTAAACCTTGAAACAAATATATAAAACTAATCCGAAATAAGATTCCGGCGAAATGAACCTGCTCGTTAACGTAGTTTTCGAGATCAGGTAAGATGTCAGGGTTGAAGGGATTGACAGCGACGAGCTGCTCAACGGTGTAAGAACTCTGTTCCTGTGGGGATTGAATCTCTATTCCCATCTCTCCCTCTTTCTCTTTCTCCGTTCCGGTCTGTACAAGGAGACCGAGAGGATGTAGGGTTTAAAGGCAAAACGACCAAGCTTTATCCTCTGGGTTACATGTATCAATTCACAAAATTTGAGGGTTAAATTAAAACGATAGAAAAGCCCAAGACTCGTTTGATAAATTATATTACTTGTTATTAAGGGGATTTAGTAAGTACTTGACGGTTAGAAATAGAATTCCAAAGCTGGACTTCAGAGTTGTTGAACCCAACTGCAACATCACGACCATCAAGTGCCGTGTTGATACTTGTGAGTTGTGACAGGTCCCTTCTCCACATTCGAGGCATCCCACAAATAGACAGTGTGGCCTAAAATTGTCAGGTGCATCCAATGTTCTCTCAGAAGTCTATCATTGCAACATGAAGTATTGTACAAAGCACACTTGTGAATTAATTACTGTAATATTCAACACAATAGTCTGTAGAAGTATGAACTGAAATATTTGAGGCGATAAAAAAACAAATGTGGTTTAAATGTCTGTCTATTATTGATAACTACAATCTACACTTACATCAATTATTATCCTCTGCTTCTTGTATCTGACATGTAAAATCAAAATCTTTCTATTCAGCATATGTTAAGTTTGAATCAACTATTCCCAATATGAATTTGTACAAACACTTTTCTTCTTAATAAAATTCATGAAGAATGAATCCGGATATTAACTATCAATGGGTATGAATTTCTATTCAACTTCTGTATTAACTATCAATGGGTCTTCAACGAATACGATTCACATGAGAAAATGGCTCTGGAGCTGCTTTTGGAGCAGTTTTTTTGGCTGTCTCTGGTACTCCAAAAACATTCCAAAACCTCAGAGTCTCGTCTCCTGCTGCTGAAGCTACGGTACAACCATCTGGACTCTGTAAAAAATACAACAAACAAAACAAGTTTTAGGACCAAAGACCTCCACACAAAGATACTTAGCAGGTACAGAATATCTGATTTTTTTGTATACTATACCTGGGCCATAAAAAGAACTCTCGATGTATGACCAGTGAGCTCAGCCATTTTCACCATGGATGGGTACTTCCAAAGTGTAAGCTGGTTCTGTGTAAACCCATGTGAGCTAAGCAACTCTCTTTCATTTTTGCTCCATAACAGTGAACATACTTGGGAGCCTGTATCTACTGAATTCAAGCAAGCCCCAGTGTGAGTATTCCAGAACTTAATCGTCCTATCTCCTCCACCACCACCAGTTGCAAGCAAATTCGCTTGGAAAGGGCACCAAGCAAGAGCTTTTACTGCAGATGTATGTTCCTCAAACCTATGCAGATATTGAGTGGTTGAGTTTGAGGAAGCGACAGAACGATCCCATATGTGCACCACATTGTCGTTGCCACCACTTGCTAGCTGCTGTCCAGATCCTGACCACTTCAGACCACAGACCTCTTGAGTGTGACCCCTGTAGGTTTCCACAATGGGTGATCTGATCCGCACATCATTGTTGATGATCTGTCCATCCATTCCTCCAGTTGTCAGAATGTGATTGTTCCATGCCAATGATCCAACTCTTGACTGATGACCACCCTTCAATGTTCTCAGCTGTAGGAAAAAATCCAAAAGAAAAACACATGAGTTTAAGAGAAGACACATCAGATATTATTCCTAACAGAAAAGGGTTAGTAATTACTTGACGGTTAGAAGCTGAATCCCACAGCTGCACTTCAGAATTGTTGAGTCCAACTGCAACATGGCGACCATCAGGTGCCCAGTTAATACTTGTGACAGGACCTTTCTCTTCATCAATGGTCACAAGCTCAGATGTAGAACCAGTGGAAGCATCCCACAAATAAACAGTGTGACCCAAAGCTATGGCTAAGACATTAGCACTGCCCCAGTCCAGCAAGTTGAGGTAGAAGTCATCCACAATGTCAGGTGCATCCAATGTTCTCTCGGAAGTCTATCAATCCAACATCAAATATAACAGCATATCAATACAACTCCAAAGCAACAATAACATGGCTCCTTTCTTTCCAAGTAAATAATAAACATAGTACATACCTGAGGAATGTATCTACGAGGCTTCACGGATTTAGGCTGTTGGTGAAGAGAAGAAGAATGACTGCTGGGAAGCAGTTCAACTGGAGCTTGAGGTTTGTTTCTGAAAGCGAGAATCCGGGTGTGATTGAGGTTCATAGTCTCAGCCAGTTGCTTCCTGTAGGCCTCTCTGGATGGTGAACTTACCGCTGCTGCTGCTACCTGATCTTTACCTTTTCTACCTTCAGTAAGGGCGTAATGAGCATAGTCAAAATCCATGGCTGATCTGTTGGGTATGAATCTGTCTAGCTGGTGAAAGATATAAGCAAACAATCAGTACAATGCATTCATTCACTATCACAATTCAAATCTATTCAAGAATCAATCAATTCTTCTTAACACAAAACCAATAGAATCAACAGTTCTTTCATCAACCATCTGAAAGTGGAATGAATCAAATGGGACAAAAAAACCCAAAAACCAAAACCCTACTTTGTCAGATATGAATCATAAATAAGAATCAACTCTGAAAAATTTAACCCACAAATCAAAACTCTAATTCTAAACGAGATAACGGAATCATGAAATGTTAAAGAGCACATACGAATCGGAACCCTAATTTCTAATGAGAAACTCACGTTTTCCTTGGAACTTTTCCGGGGAAGAAAGTGTTCTTGAAGAGGACACCGAGCTTGCGCTTTCAAATGGGAAGAAGTGTTCATACCTGCATCCATTATATAACAAAAAGACAAAGAAAAAAAAAACACAAACAACTAGAAAATACAGTAGCGATTATACACGAAACGGGTTAGAAGATCTAAAAATTCTCAGAAGAATAAACGAAATTATTAGTCAAAGACGAATCAAATCAAGCCTGCAAAGAAGAAATCGTTAGTAAATTCGAGCAGATAGAGCAGAGCGAAGAAGTCGTTCGCGGTTGATGATGGATGATCTGAGAGTAGATTGTTTTATGGAGAAAGGTACGAGCTTTGGAGTTTATAAAGAAATCAGTGGACGCAATTTAGGGTTTTGCTGTAATAGGAAACTACGTAACGGCTATATTTTTCAGAGAGCCGTTGAGAATCGTGTTCACGGAATAAGACAGGTCAATTTTTTTGTCACCTAATTAAAGAGAAAGATAATATTTATCAGATTTTATTTCTTTTTAAAACATTTTTATATGAATATAAACTAAGGACATGTAATATAAAAATCAAATCTTTGATAACTTAAAAAAATCTTTTATTATGCAATTGATGAATCAATATATTAAACAGATGATTTTAAAATATATAAAATCTACTATAATTAAAAACAGCATAAACTTAAAAAATTTAAAAAAAATTGTGAGAGATTTTTTATCTAAAAATACAAAATTTAAAATCTTATTGATGTTTGGTGAATAAAATCATAAATTAAATAACAAAATCTATAGTTCATTAAAATTCAAATCACAAATATTTAGTTCCAACAAAACTTAATTTATTACTAGTTTTATAACTCATCTCAAATCTTATAAACCATTAAAAAAACATTGGATAAGCCTACAATTGGTTAATCTTGTGTATAGTTGTTCCAACCAAAAAGATAAAGAGATTCGATTCCGTTTAGTTGATAGACATAACAGAAGACTTCCCATTACAACTTCCTTGCTACACCCAAAAAGGCTTCCAGTTATAAAACCCTCTAAACACACAAAAACCCACAAGGATTATAAGTTAACCTTTACATACAAAGTTTTCATCTACACAATACTTGCAAGACTGGGTCAAGTCAACCATTATTGGAACTTTCAGCTTCTGTAGCACGAAATATAGAGACATAGAGATGAAGAAGTTGACTTTCAGAATTGGCTGGCTCAAACACGCATACATCACCTTCACACAAGTTATTGTCACGTACAAACTTCTTCCACCCAGTTGAAATCCCACAAGCACCACGAGATCCATAAACGTTAAATTGCATGACCCATCTCGTTTCATCAACTTGCATCACCACATCTTGACGTGCAAAAAGCATCTTCTTTGTACACCATACGCTTGGGATTGACTGTTTTTCACAAAGGAAAATGATATGTTTATTTTTTCTTCTAATAAGCAAAGTTTTAAGGATATAAATATACACTATGCAGTATGCAATGAAAAAGCCTTACCAGGAAACACTTGGTTAGCACATGAGAGCGTTTCATGACCACCAAGAAACCATCAGGCGAAAGGGCTTTCTCAGCCAGAGATAAGGCTTTCTTTTTGTTACCAGCTGAAATGATCTCCACCTCTTAAGACAGTTGTTGATAAGGGATATATATATTAGCATTTTAGATGCATAATAAATGAGATAGAAACTGAGTAAATATATGGAACTCATTAAACATAGAAAATCTAGGACTCAAGACTCAGCTACTCCAAGCTGTTATGATGACAGCAGCATTCTCAAAACCTGAAACTCTAATCCAAGCAGTTGCACGCAAAATAGAGTCTGAAGACAGGGCTTATCACATTGTACAAGGAAACTAGAGCAATGTGCAATAAATAAATAAGATCTTCGTACCAGCTTTACTATCAGGATTGTCATTACTTTTCTCTCCCCGCTTCTTCTTATTAACGCCAAGGGGATACTTCCTTTCACTAACTCGTCCGGCACTACTTGGAGATGTCCCAAGAAGCTGGCTAGATTCTGTATCAATGTCAGACTTAATATGTTTTTCTTGATCATAACCAGTCTGAGATACTACAAGATTCGGAGTTAGCATTGTATCAATATCGATACCAGTGTCAATGAGATCGTCTAGCTCATAACCAAATGGAGTTATAACAGGTTGCTGGTTCAGTGTAGTTTCAACCTCAACAGGGTTTATGAGTCTTTTAGGAGATCTTGAAGAGGTTGCAGTAAAAACCGTACCTTTAGTCTTCTCTGCATGTCCACATTTCCTGACGAAATAAGAAGTAGGTTTCTCACAAAAGGTGTCTCCATCAAAAACCAACACTTCAAACTCAGACACTCCATGGAACTTGAAGACCAATAGATCATTATCCATTAACGAATGATCTTTCACGAACTTGTCCCAACCACAACAAAAAAACAGTGTCTTTTCATTATCTTCCTCAACTCTCACATTGTATGTAACACCACTTGGGCTTTTGAGAGTCACAGTTGGAGGTAGCTTCCTTTTACAATGAGTTGAAAACTTTTGAGGTATTGCCTGCAAAGTTGTATCCAAAAAGGAGAAAGTTTGATGTAAAGACTATAAGATCATCTCTGTTAATGCTCAAAAACAAATTACAGAGAGAAAGGCCAAAATTTGTGTGTAAAATCTCCAAATCGAACCAAGAAGAAAGTGACCACATCAGGGAATCTAAGGAGAAACAAGAATAGCTGAAAAAGATGAACAAGGTTAGAGAAAGTGATTTCAACTACATACGAGACGATTGTGGAAACCAGGAAGCAAGAGCTGAGAGAAATGGAGAGTCTGGAAATGAGTCCAGTAGAGTTCTTCTTCCCATTTCATGCAATCTTCGCAGTTCTCTTCCATCTTCTTCTTCTTCTTCTTCCACCGAGTGGGTTTGGTTACTTTTAACTTCTTACACATCAGCCAGCCGACCAATCAAAGGATATTTAAATAATTATATTTTTCTTTCAAATAGAAAACTGGTGGCGTCTCTATACCAATACAAGTGTTTCATGTATAGAGAGACCTTATTACAAATGGTGGAAAATGTATTGATTCACACGAAGAGAAGCAAGCTTACACAAATCAGAAAATGAGTTTACACTTTATACAACAACACTTCGGGGGTTTATGAGGACCTTACTCGTTTAGCCAATCTAGGCTGAAACATTTCTCATCAGCTTCAATCTTTAGTCCTGGAACTGCCTTCTTAACTTCATCCCACATAAATGCAACATTAGTATCGCATATTACATGGCATAAAGAAGCTTACACAAATCACCAATACCAGTTTCAGTTTGTCAATGAGTTTACACTTTATACAACACGAGTTTAGGGGTTTAGGAGGATCTTACTCGTTCAGCCAATCTAGGCTGAAACATTTCTCAGCAGCTTTAATATCTAGTTCTGGAACTGCCTTCTTAACTTCATCCCACATAAATGCAACATCAGTATCGCATATTACATGGCGTAGAGACTCCAACATTACAGCAGAACTCGGTATATCAGAGAAACAACATTCTCTCATGTCGATCTTAACAAGCTTCTTTAGTTTTCCTATTTCCTCTGGTAGACAACTCAGGCTGACACATTGTGAGATGTCGAGGTACTTAAGCTGACGAAGCTCACAGATTTCTAGAGGCAATGACTCTAGCTCAGGGCAAGCGTATAGCCTTAGAAGTTCAAGACCTTGTAGCTTATTGAGGTTCTTAGGCAATGCACCAATGCGTGGACAGTTTGTTATGCTCAAGCAGTTAAGCGAGGTCATTCCGCAGATGCTTGAAGGTAGTGCCACGAGATCATCACAATGATCTATTGTCAGATCGCCCAATTTTGGGAAGATATCGGCAACATTTACTCCAGTTTGATCAAAACTGTTATTGATCTTGCACAGAATCAGAGACATCTTGTTGAGATTTTTTAAGGGAACTGTTGTGTTGGTTAATTCAGGGACGTGAACCCTCTCGAGCCAAAGACTCCTTAATTTTGACAAATTGGCAAATATTGAGAAGTCCTTAAGAACGGCAGGGGTCATGCCGTTGTTGATTACCACTAGAACCCTAAGCTGGTTCATCTTAGAGATAAAAGGCGGAAGAACATACTCGTCCGAAGAGAAATTCAGTATTAGAATCTCTGCCTTGGGGAACTCCATGTCAAACCATTCCATTTCACTCATTTGCCCTGCAAAACCCAAAACAAAAAAATTCAATCCAACATTAAAATCATGTTAATTATCACATGAGAGAGCTAAGTAGTATAGAGATTGCAGTGTAAGAAAAAAACTCTTGCCAGTATGAATAGAGACAATCTGGGCGATGTATTGATCGTCATTGTTCCTTTCCCATTCTCTTGGAAGCTTTGATTCTCTTTTTGGCATCAGCAACCGCTGTCTTCTGTTTACTTTCCCTTTGTTGGATAGATGAATTGCTAGGTCTCGCAGAACATCATGCTGTGTCACAAATATATCATAGTGGCTTGCGTAAGAAGTGCCAAGCCTGCAAATTAACATACAGTACTAATTTCATAAAACGTTTAAACCTTATAAAAGGTGAACTCTACAAGTAATGTGACCCCTCACCGTGGATCTTTCCCAAGAGTAAGGAGATTCTTGTTTGACAAATCAACAAGAATGGTAAAAGCTTCTCCCTCCACTATATCATGTAACTCCATCCACATGTTGATGAGAACATCAAGAGGAATCTTTCTGTCTTCAGGGAATGCACCAAGATCCAAGAAACACTCTTTGGTATTCGGGTTGAGATTTTCTAGACTAAGTTCCATTTGATGAAGCAATCTAGTCTCGTGGGTTTCATCAGCAGGTTCACCTCTTGATAACCTCTGCAGTACACCCTCCCAATATTTTTCACTTTTGTCCTTTAATGAAGCGCCCGTAACTTTGAGAGCCAAAGGTAGACCTTTACACTCACTAGCAACCTGAAACCATTAGAACTCTGAGAATCAAAAAAGCTTTTAAATATATAACGAATGTATATCACTTGGAGAAGAAACAATTAAACTTACCTGCTTAACCATATTTCTGCAGAAACCAGAAGGGACAGATTTCTGACCAAAAGCACAGAGACAGAAGAGAGATGTGGCTTCATCTTCCGTAAGTACTTCAACATCAAAAGTGAATTTAGCATCAACGAGTTTGGATCGTGAGGCCACAAGAGTTATGCAACCAGGAAACTTAAACGTCAACTCGTCCAGAGCTTGTGTAGTCCAAACATCATCAAGAATCACCAGCTTCGGCGTTTTAACTAGATCACCCTCGAATTGAAAATTATAGTCTGGAATAGATCTTACAGATTCACAACCAGTTAAAAAGAACCATATATGTGCCCTCAACTCATCAAGAATGGGAGATTGTGATACAGTCAGAAACAAAATCTTGTTCTTGAAATGACCTGAAGAAACAAAAAATAATGTAAATAATTCATCATAAACTCTTAAACCACAAAGCTCTATCATCAAAAACATAGAAACAGAGAGTTAAGAACAAAAGATGAATGATGACTACTTACATCGGACTTCATCGTCCCGTTCAATCTCTCTGGCAAGGGTGGTTTTACCTACACCTCCCATACCACTGATACCAATAACATCTTCATTAGTGTTGAAAATCATCTTCTTCACCTTAGTCTTACCTAATTCCAAACCAACACCAAACTTCTCCAAATCGTCGGTCGTATCAATCTCCATAGCCTCAGCTAACTTAAGAGCATCGGTTATCATACCTCCTCCACCAATTTTCATAGAACCTAATTGTTCACTCACCCGATCAAGGCTCCTATGAACCCGATCCAAACCCACATCAGAAGTGTTACGAAGCTGAATAACATCAGCGTAGATATTGGTCAATAGAGGAGCTCCAAGGAAAGAAGAGATGTTCTTCTCTAGCTTCTCCATTTTCTTAAGAAGATACATACGTTTTGCAACATTCCAGCGACTACATTTTACGCAGTTGTCCGTTAGTTTCTTACCTTTCTGTAGAGTTTCAGATAGCATACGAATTTGATTCTGGCGGTGAGGAGGTAGCTCAACGCCGCTGAACTGAATCTCCTCGATCGTCGGATGAATTTCCTTGATCAATTTGATTAAGTTTCCGGCGGTGCCTTTGAACCAACATGCTTTCGCAGATAAAAAGAAGAGCTGCTTTAGAAGCTCCGTCACTATTTCCCCGATGAAGAAATCGGTTACAGCCATAGGAGATGATTTAGTAAATAAAAGTATCGATAGAGAAAAAGAGGTTTAAATAAAGGATAAAGGAGAAGTAATGGAGGACGACGACTTCATAGGAAATTTCCCAGAATTTGCAGCGAGCGTGACAAATGAATCTATGGGTAAATTACGGAGAAGTGATGAACCAATCAAACAAGAAAAGAAAACCATTAATTATTAACAACTTGAGAATAGATTTATCATTAATTATTGACTAATTGTTAGAAAGAAGACTTACCAAACAAAAAGATTTATAGTCAGTCAACTAAAAGACATTACGGGCCTGAATAGAGACCTTGTTATGGGCCTAAATGGAGAGATAAGATGGGCTTTCAAAGATTTTCAAAGCCTCCTTCGACCTAACTCGACTAAAAAAGTGGGAAGACATTTTCTACTGATAAAGAAGGATAAACAACTATAGTGGGAAAGCGACATACATAGAAGGTGTCCGGCATTTTCTAAGTAGAATATGTCATCTAGAAAATAGAATATCGAATAGTTTTATATATTTTTTATGAATCTTATTTAATATAAATTAAGATGATATTTTTCTGAATTTATGTAAAAAATATGTTTTGGACGTATTTTAAATTAAATACAAGATTTGCTTTAAAAATAGGTAATCGATATACATTAAAACTCTATAAAGTTTAAGGATGAATGCATATAAAAATTTGACATTTTTCGTATCATTTCCCAAACGTTACATCTATATATTATTTCCGGAATGTTAAAAAAAAATAAACCTTTAACTTAGTACTTATTTACTGACTTTGCCATTGAATATATTTATATATAATAATTATTCACTTAATTATATCTAATTTTTCTCTAACAATAAACGTTAAAAAATTAAATAACTATTACCTAATTTTTCTCTTATATTTATTAAAATATCCTAACAAAAACATTTCTCCTAAAATTTAGCTAATTGTTATCTTATATTTATTAAAATATCCTAACAATAAATTTTTCTTAAAATATAGCTAATTACGAATATATCC
>KE156820.1:207463-232067 GCA_000411055.1 Leavenworthia alabamica
TCAAAACTATTTTGCACATTCGATATATTCTCTAACTACCTTTTCATACTACATAATTTTAATTTTAAATTATTATTTTTTTATTTCATAATATCTAATATAAATAATATATTTAATCATATAAATATATGATATTACCTTGCGATGCATAGTTCGCAGGTTATTACCTAGTTTCCTCTTTACAAATTCTTGTTTGATTAATATTTTTTTCTTAACAAAGTTGGTTTGAACTTTGAAACATCATAAAGTAGCTAGTCAGGTTACTTAATGGAATATTTGCACAAAACAAATATTACACATATGCCATATAGATCTGAGATCTAAGATCTCATAAATCCCAAAGAGCAAACAGCTAAAAACATGAGATTCGAAACAAATATTAAAACATGAGATTCAAAATAATTGTAAGATCTCATAGTCATTATTTTAAAAGAAACAAATAAAAAAAAAGGCAAAAGAAAATGAACAACATTATATCTATTTTTTAAAACCTAACCTATCAAATAAGAACGACGTCGTCTTGGATCAGTAACATTAATCTTCCAATGGAAATCAATGGAACCTCTAAGCTTCGCCTTCCTCCTCTCCCAGTTAATCTCAGTCCTTCTCTTTTTCGTCAACCTACAAAACCTCTGCAAATCTTTATCCATTGCGTCATGAACTTTCCACCACCTTATATGCGCAGCGTCGCTAGCATACACCAACTGCTCGTCAACGTCATAGTTACAGTCGTAGTCTCTGTAGCAAAGCCATGGCTTCCAGCCCAAGTAATGAACCGCGTAGAGCTGAGGTGGCTCGGCGGCAAAGAGATTGTTCTTGATGTTCCTTTCATTGGTTGTGTTTGACCAGAAGTTCTTTAGAAAGTTTACACGTCGAGGTAATCGATGCCACCACACGAATATCTCGTTTAGATACCTAAAAAATACGTCACACCATACGTCAGATATACGTCATATATGTACATGACGTCATTGAATGAATTAATTTGATACATTTTCAGACAAAGAAAATAAGACATGTTCAATCTTAGACATGGTTAAATTGTTTAAAACCAAATTAATTTGATTCGGTTTCGAAATGGTTTTTTTTCCGGTTTAGATTTAAGTATACTTACCCTTGATCTCCGCCGTTGTATGAAACGATGTCGTTTCGTTGACTCATGATCGTATTAAAAGTACAATTAGAAGGCTCAATGACCATGACGCCGGAATTAAATATCCAAACATCATTTCCAGTGGCCGACATCTGAGGAAAATGAAAGAGAATATCAAGATTACGTAAGACGATGATGTCAGCATCAATAAAGACCACTTTGTCGTAATCTGTTAATTGCCACAGTCGAAACTTGCTGTAGTTATATTCATTGTATGAGTCTTTCTCAGCAAGTGGGTTTCTGATTCGTGTGATTCTACGAAGCTTCCATCCAGCAGAGGCGAGAGCTTGAAGTTTAGCAGTTGAGATGGAGTCATCGTGGAGAAGGATAAGATCGCGTTTGGTGTGTGTTTGAAGAAGACTTTGAGCTAAAGTGATTGCACCACAGACATATGACTCGGAAGAGTGGAGTACGGTTACGTAAGCTTCACGTTTTGGTCGTTTTGTCTCTGCTTCTATCTTGGTTAGGTCGTATACTTTGTCTACACCTGCTTACGTTAGGTCAATGCAAAAAAATTTGTATTTTAATATTGATATATAAACAAAACTTGGTTATATTATACTACTTATGTTAGGTAGCTTGTATAACAATTCATAATTAGTTGTTATAACAATAAGACACAACCACTAACATAAACCAATCAATTAAGCAATGTAACCAAACATATCGACTTGTGTTATGTTTTATTCAATATTAGTTGGTAACATTTCACATCAATTTCACGTAATCATCGAACACTTTTAAGTTACGATGTCTTTGTCACATCCTAGCTAGTTCATATGACACTTTCCGACTATATCGACTATACATATTATTATTAGGATGTTTTAATGTGATTTTTTTGAAAATAATATTACCTTGTGGTGCCCATAATGGAAGAGCAAGATTGCAAGATCCGATTGGTAAACTAAGCTTCTGTTGTAACCTAACCACTTCAGGTCGATACAACAACCAATCATCTTCCTTCCTCTCCAAGTCATCACACCGGAAAATTTCAATCATTGGTTGACATTTACTCCAAAACAATACTTTACTCTTCCATCTCCAGTCTCTCTTCCCTATCTTGGCCACCAAGTTAGCTGCGACCAAGTTCACTTGCAACCTCAAAACATCTCTTCTCCATCCTTCTTTAGGGTACTTACAAGGCAGCTTTACAACTATTAAATCTAACTTATCTAAGGTTTCAAAATCTGGCATTGGTATCTCAGGACATGTTGGAACCTCGGTTTCTTCTTCTTCGTCTATCCACTCTGGGAATAAGTCTTGCCACTTGAATAGCTTAGAAACACGTTCAAAATGTATGTGAAGTGTTTCACCATAACGTTTCCATTGAGTAAGATCATATTCTTCCATGTTCACAAACCCTATCTTTGTTTTCCCTAACCCTTTTGTTAAAATCTCTTCCATGAAGCTGGGTGCTTCTAGCTTCGTTTGGTTACTAACGGTTTGTGAATCTCTCTTGTTTATTTGGTTCTCTACAATGAGTTCTTGCATCTTCATTCCTCTCTCCACCTGATCAAGTAAAGATCCATGTTAGTCTAAGTTTTGGTATATAGTTTACACGATTATATATCAAACAAAAGAAAAACTCACCTTACCTTGGGAGTGCAATCAAGAATGGAGCATCCAACAAAGGAAGCTGCGCTGTTGAAGTAGACTGATGAAGAAGGGTGGACACAAATGGCAATATAGAGAAGAAAAGAGAAAGTGAACAAGACGAGACTGAAGAGTATCAGCGTGGATTTGAATGGAGACATCTTCATTATCATCATCATCGTTGTCCTCTCGTTTCTCAATGACAAACATTTATCTTTCATATCTTCTATATATAGTAATCCTAAATCAAAATGAACAAAAGTTTCAAGGGAACTATGTGTAGGATGATTCTTTATATATATACGGACAGGCGACAGAGCGTAAAGAAGTCAGGGAAGAGAAAATAATAAAAACATGGTTGTTCGTAGTAGTACTAATCTATGTAGAGGTTGAGTTTTAAAAAAAAACGTCTAGAAGAGTTTACATTGGATGTGTCTAAGTATTTACTTTACTCAAACACAAGCCTGATAATTATTAATATATAAAACAAAGATATATGTCGCCAACGACTTTGGTTGGATTGGGATACATTACATATAATAATGACATGAGTTTGGAGACGTATGACTTAAGTTACGTTTTTGCTTTCAACTCCAAACGTGGGACCAAAATTACAAAGTAAATAAATGATATTAAATTATTAATAGAAAATCATAAAAATTTTCCAATAATTATATATCAGTTTATCTCCGGAGAACATTTAACCTCTGCCAGAGACAATCCAACAACTTTAAAATAAAATATATAACAAAGTGGCAATCATAGAAACATTTTTAGCTCTCCCGTCAACATCGGTTACACAAAGAATCAATGCTTTTCAAACAATCTCATCTCATTTTCTTACTTACAATTATTTGTTTCTTAAACATTAATAATTAGTTTGTCACTATCATATGTTATCATCGTTTCACAAGCTGAGGGGTGTCAAAGCCATTATGAGAAGCATAATTAGGAATGGTAAGACATCGTAGTTTAACCAAGAATTAGCCTAAACCAAAATATCATTTAGGTGCCTCAAACCTCATTTAATTAGGATTAAACAAAGTCTAGCTACTCAAAGATGGATTACATCTTACATACAATGATACATCTCATTGTTGTGGTTGTGATGTGTTAGGACTTGAAATGGTAAGAGAAACTGTGTTTGAGTTCTTTGGCAAATGAAAGCAAAATCTGAAAGAGTAGATGTTTTTATTAATAAGAATAAAAACACTTATTTGTGTCTCTTTATTCTTTAATAAACTCTTGCATGTGTTGTGCATAACTTCTTCCTGGTGGAATGAATATTACATCTTCCCAACCTGAATTCGTCTCGCTCCTCTACATTTATTCAATTCAGATGTTATAAGATTGTTATAACATAACTTCTTCATACGGTTTGTTATAAACTAGGAAGAGTGAGAGTACCTCCATTTTCCTCAAGACATCTTCCAAACTCCCAACCTGTAAAGACAAGATCAGTTCCATGGTGAAGATAATAAGACAACTCTTTACCAAATGATACAATGCTTAAGGTGTTAACAATCTTAAATCTCCTATCAAAATACAAGGTAAGTAGAAATCATTACCATAATTTGTTGATCTCCTCTTGATGCTCTTGTATATTTAGAAAGTTCCCTCTCTATATCTTCCTGATAGTGGTTACAGCAGCAGTGAAGTAAAAGTTATCTCTCGTTGTTTCGGTTTTGAGTGAGTTATAGGTATTCTTTAATGTGCGGGAAGAAACTAACCAACCTTACTGAAGTATACAGGGCAGTAACGTTTATTTCTTTTCCTCACAACAAGAAGCTCAGACTGCAGAGGGCAAGAGCGAGAGATGGATATCAAGAGAAAACAATAAAATGGCTTAGAGAAACAGAGAGAGTAAGAACACAGAACAATTGATCCAATACTAACAAAAGCAAGCAGGCAGTACGGTTCAGCTCATCTATATTAAGCTTTATTGCTGACGGATTGCAAAATCATCATATATAGCCCTCCGAGTAGTAATAAATGGCCAGAATATAAACTCAAGCAAAGGATTGATAACGCTTGGCAGGAAACTAAAGAAATTTACCTGGAAAACTGGAACTCCATCGAAACCATTCTTATTAGCAGAGGATTTGAGCTGGGATGCAAGAGTTTAGGATAAAGATTGGTATGAAAAATAACTAAGAAATAACAAGTGCAGGAGAACTGTATGAATAAAAAGCTTATAGCATGAGCCAACCTCCAATGCATTCTTTATTTGGATTGGATCCGGCAAGAACCGAAAAGAAATCCCTTCAACTTTTAACAAGTAAACCTGTAAACAACATTCCTCTTTAAAACTTCTGGGAATGAATTCAACCACACCACATGTATGTAGCTACCAAGACTTGGGTATTGTAGTTGTACGTTCAAAGCAAAACTAAGAGTGATGATAATCATGTAACCAAGTTTTCATCTTTGCATTCATCATAGCTGTTTCTTGAAAGAGATATAACAACACGATTCAAATAGTTAAATTAGATTGATCTTTTGTTCATATGTTCCAATGTCCCATATCAACTGAGTCAACCAAAGGCTTCTACATTGATCTAATGTAGTAGTGGTCATAGGGAAGGAGAAGTACCTGGTCTAGATTAATGGGAACAACCTTAGCATTCGTTTTCAATTCTCTTCTCCTAAGACGAGCCTGAAATGATATTAGAGAAATACAAGTTTCATTTTTGAGAGGAGTCAAAATCAACAAAGAGCTAAAAAAAACCTGAGCAAGGAAAGCTTCAGCATCCTCTTGGCGAAAACATAGCAAACCGATAGACTTATCACCACTAGGATCCGAGATAAGAACGAATTCATTATTAGTATTACTAACAGTAAACACCGACGTGCCAGCAAGAGCTTTAGCTACGTGAGATGGATTCAAGGTCGTCGTTATCGGAGTTTCAGACTTGTTGGATTGCGAAACGGAGGCGAAAAGCGGTGGAGGAAGAGAGAAACGTCGAGTAGCTAAGGTTTCAGCAAATCGTTTAGTGTCTTCGATTCTGGCGGAGAGGTCGGAGCTAAAACGAGTACAGTGGTGGTGAATGAAAGAGGAGAAAGAGATGAAAGGATTTGATGACTCCATTTTCGGATTTTGCTGAACGAAGAAGAAAGAAACAAAGAGAGCTAATAAGAAATTAATTTGGGCTTTTATTGGGCTTTTTCCTTATTGGGCCTTTAACACTCAATGCAAATACACATAAAGCAAAATTTTCTCTTTCCAAGTTCCACACCACTCTAAACACATGACTTACAAAAAGCTTAGTCACATAAAATACATGTAGATGATATATACATTTCCCCTCAAGTTTCACAATATAAAATACTACACCAAGCTAACAACATAAATCAAATAACAAAGTTATAAAACTCAATAAGTTTAAACCATGACTACAAGTAGAACAATGGTGTTGCTTGTGATTACACTTGTAATGAAGATAGTGTATAAAGGAGAAGCCATACAATGTCAACAAGTAAACATGTACTTAGCACAATGTTTACCATATCTAACAAATGGAGGGAATCCATCTCCAATGTGTTGCAATGGACTTAATAGTCTAAAAGCCGCGGCGCCTGCGAAAACCGATAGACAAACAGCTTGTCAATGCTTGAAGAGTGTAGCTAGTACAATCCCTGGGATTAATGATGATAATGCTAAACAACTTCCTTCTAAATGTGGTGTTAATTTGGGTGTTCCTTTCTCTAAGACTGTGGACTGTAACAGGTAAATTTTTTTTTACTTTTACTGTGGTAGTAAATATAATATATATCATCTAATTGAACTGATTCATTTGTTTTGTGAACAGTATAAATTGAAAAGAGGAGTGACTCTACCAAAGGCCATGCAGCTTATAAAGACATCATGTACACATAAACTGTAGTATTATGATCATATAGTTCTTGGTAAATAAATTCCTCTTTCGTATTCATAAACGATTGGGTTAAAATTGTAAAGGTGAAAGTAAATATGTAACTAGTCATCATCTTATTGACACAACAATGAATCAAAGTAAAAAAATACTTGTTAATTTTAGTATTGAATGATGTAAAACCAATCCTTCCCTTAGGATTTGAGGGCTATAACCAAGTTCTAGCTTATCCTTATCACAAAGAGTATGACCATTGTTCACATTCACTGTCTGTTCAAACAAAAAATATAACGACTTGAGATTATTGTATAGTATGATACTAAATAGGACAATCTGAAATATATCGGAAACTAATGAATGCAACTGAAACTCGAGACTACACACTTCGTCATCTAGACCATTCACACAGCTAGGTTGCGACATCCATATCACAATTAAGTCCAAACTGATGGCAATCATCTGATCGTCACCACTTTCGTCATCATCACTCTTGGAGATTTGGTTCGGTTTACAAACTCACCACTACCGCTTCAACACTTAGCCACTCGGCTTTTTCTTTTCTTCATGTTGTACTCTTTTTTTTTAAAGTAGGGTTCCCCGTGATGGGTTTACCACTTTAGCTTTTAACGAGGCAACCACCCTTCACACTTTCTCTTCAGACAGTAGTCCATTCTCCATGGCTTGTCCCCACTGGACTTGCAACGTTGAAAGGACAAGAGGCTCTCGTCTCTCCTTTTATTCATTTTTTCTCTTTTCACATGTATTACATTGAAAAGTGAATTTTTTGGTATTAACCCTTAAAAAAAAAAATGAACTGAGACTCACCCGTGACTAATATTTTTATTTTTGTCTTTTACACAAGCAATGTTTGATTGACGTATGATGATATATAACCTAGAGAACCGGTAACTAACATAAACTACATTACCGACAATATATTACCGATTTATTTGGTTGATTCATCGACTAATTAAGTAAAACACTATACTTATATCCCTTAACTTCAATTCAAAAATTGTAACATTTTTTTTGTATGTTTCGGAATAAAAAATAAGAGACAAAAAAAACATTTGTATTAAATCTACTATTTATTATTTAGACATTACTAAATGAAAAGTAATTCTGTTAGAAAAAATTGTCTAGAGATTTTATACGGTATATATTAATTAATATGCTATATTATTATTTATATATGTTTATTTATAAATTTATTTATTCTAATTAAATCTTTTATCACATTTGATATTGTAGAAATTATAATTTCATATTCCTAAAAATATGTGAAATACAATCATTATCCAGATTCTTTGAATTTATAATTATATTATCAAAAATATATATTATTTATAATATAATGTAACCACAATATAATATTTAATATCATTATATTTATAAATAAAAATTTGTAAAACACACCATACTTATATTTTATGTTAAAAAAAAATATATTACTAAAAATATATATCGAATATATTTTATGAGTGAATATACTTCATTTATAAAACCGCACTATGGAGATGAATGGTATTAATTATATAGTTGAAGGTTGTATAATGCGCATATATTATATAGTTGAAGAAAGGCAAATGCGCTTTATTTGAGGAATTTAATCATTTAAAGATATCTCTCACACACGATTTCCTTTTTCCGCCGGAAGAACAAAAAAAGAAGGCAGAAATTGAATCTTCTTCTAGTGTCCCGATTTAAGCCAAGTGTTAATCGAATCGAGATCTCGAAGATAAACGTACGTGAGAGGATATGGTGGGATGACGGTGGTCGGAGATGGCAAGGGGAGGAGGAGAATGGATCGTCGGGAACAGAGTTCTCTCCTTCAAAAGAATCACTCTACTCGTTTGTTTTTTCAATATTCTTATTGCTCTCTTTGTTCTTCGTTTTCTCTATTTCTCTTCTCTCCACATCTATTCCAATTACGATAATGGTGCGTCTCCTTTTGATTTTGCTTTTGGTTTTCCTCTGATTTATGATAATTATTCATATCTCTGTGTTTTTTTTCTTATGCAGTTGTTGTTAAGTACACATCAGATGAGATTAAGAAAATGGAGGAATCTATTCGGATTCGAAGATCTAAAGAACCTACTGAGCTTGTTAAATTGGTTTACTTCTATTTGAAATCTGATTTTTTCTATAGATGCATTTGATTCTCATTATGTTTTGTCTATGATGCTACCAACACTTAGGTGAAGAAGCTGAAACATGAGGTTGCCACTACTGAATCATATACTCAACTATCTCCTTATGTAAAACACAAACTAGTTGATGAGATCATGCAGCTTCTTAAAGGCTTACAGGATAAGTCTAATGTTACCCACCTTAGAGGTTTGTGCTATTTAATTCCTACATAATAAAAAAGAAATATCTGCTTTGCTAATATACTATACCCATTAGGTTCATAATTAGTGTTATACCTTAAAGTCATCACATTTATTTTCAAACTACCACAAACTTACGTTTCTAATTGTTCTTGCACAACATCATCACGTTTATAGAACATAACCTGTAAGGCTCTAACACCACTTTAGTTCTGTTCTCTGCATTGATGATGATATGTTCTGTAAATCAATGAACATTTGAGCCAAAAAAGGGTTTTATGCTAGCCATTGTGGCAGCGGATGCATAATCTTAGCATGCTCATATGTTCTCTACTGCTTCAAAAAGTATATTCTAAAGAATTCTATACTGTCATAATACCTTTTTGACTTGTGATGAGTTACATTTGTCATTATATGTAAGTCTGAAATATTATTGATGTGCTAACTAGGCTAATAAGCAATATGTGCTAATTCATAGTTATTTACAAGAGTAATTAGAATAAGGTGGAAGTAGATGTCGGTTAATTTGTTTGGTTAGAGAGGTGAAAAAGTCTCATAATCTAGACTTTGGAGATACTAGATTGCTTTTTAATGCTAGAAACTGGGTTCTAAAAATACAGTTTCCCTTTTGGTGTCAATAGTGCATGATAGACTTGTTACAGTTATCAGCTGTGATAGTTTTCCTTTGACACATTCATGTCATCCTTCTTTCAATGTATTAACCCTTAATTACCATTTTATCTTCATTTGACGGACAGAAGCTGTAGAAATGTGGCGCAGTGAGAAGCTAAAGGAAGTTAAAGAGTTGGTTCAAGGACAAAATGGGGTAAATTCCACTGTCATATTGGAGGAAGCAGGTATTATTTGTAGAGAGTGATTACTGAGTTTCTCACCTTGAGCTTATATTCAATTATGAACTTCTGAGGATATACTATTTAGAGGGTAAACTCTTTTTATTGTTACTATCTAGGGATGCTTGTAAGAGCTTTGGAGTTGGAGTGGGATGTGTTGTCTGAAGAGATTGGTTTTTGGTTACCTGCTGAGGCTAACAATGAAGAACACGATGATAAACCTGAAGGGGAGGAAGAGCCTGGTAATATGTCTCAAAAGATTTCTACAATCATGATCTCTGCTTTTGCAGTTCTTTGAATAGAAAGTGTGCTGGTGCTTGCAAATTCAAAACTCATGAGGTTGTGTATTTTTATTCTTACAGAGGAGATATTAGCAGGCAGACCAGTGCCAGCAGAATGCAATGCAGAGCTTCACACAGATTATGGTGGTGCTGCAGTGAGATGGGGACTTACACATCATAAAGAAAGTGCAGCTGACTGTTGCCAAGCTTGCTTAGACCAGGCAAAGCGTGCGAGACCTGGAGAAACAAGATGCAACATTTGGGTCTATTGCCCATCTGAGTTTGGGTGCTATTCTCCAGATATTTATGAGCATAAACATCAGGAATGTTGGCTTAAATACGTAAGAGCTTACCTCGTTCATTTACTACTTAGTTTTCAGTTTCCTTGAGATTACTCGTCCTAGTCGGATTGGAAGCTTGGCCCATATAAATAATGTCTTGTGTAAATTGCAGGCGGAGATGCCAAAACAGAATTTTAAAGATAGATATTCTGAGACATACAGAAACAACCATCCAAAAGCGCCTTCTATAGTTCCATGGGTTTCAGGTGTTATAACAACGGCTTGACCAAAACCCAATGTGGACAGATTGATAGGTGAATAGGAGATAGTTTTGGTCTTCTCAGTTATGAAATCATTTTAAGAGTCTTGAAAACTGAACTGGACCAAAGATGCTAGTATCTTTGGCCAGTTGTATACGAGAATAGAATGATTTTATTTATATTTTTTTGGGTATGTTAAACACTTGTTGGCTTACCAAAATACATGGTCGAAATGTCGAAAATGGTTGAGGAATCATGTTTTTTGCCCAAGTTTGTATGAGATTATCTAGTAGTTTCATCGTCGGGTTCGTGTTATACAAACGAACAAAAATGAAAACATGATCGGATCAGACCCTCTAATCGACTTGGAGTTTCAGGTAATGACTAATTTAATGAGCATGTGATCAGCACGTGTATCACTCCTTCAGTCTTCTTCGATTCCGTTTCTGAATAGAGAGAAGACGAAGTGTTGTTGATACGAAAAAAATCACTTCTTTCTGAAAATTTCGTGAATATATCCAAGTGATTATCGTATTAAGGAACTGCAGAAGCAGATTAGAAATTTAGGTGAGTAGGTTCGATAATACTATGTTAGAGAGGAATCTCAAATTTTTTTAAAAATAAACTAAAAATCTCTCAGGTCAGGATATTTTTTTTATGTTAAACATTGTGCTGTGACAAGATTGTAAAAAAAATTGCAGTGGATATAGTTTTAGTATGTTAGAAACAATCTTTAGGCCAAATTGTTCTCAACTTCATACTTTTATTTTTTCTCTGATAAAGTTTTCAAATTGGTACTTAATTTTTGTGTTTCTCCAATTCTCATAATATATAAATAATTATTTTCTCTATGTCAGGGATGAACCTCTCTACATTCAAGAGAGATATTGATGAACTCATAGATGTGTTTGTGGAGGTTATTTATTCTCTTTCTCCTTCTTTGTTAGCTTCTATCAAAATTTCATTTTTTATCACACACACACTGATGTTTTGATGTTTTGGTACATAACACACAAGTCCATGCTCCCTCAAGTTTACATGTTTTGTATGTGCTTGTTCTGTATATATGGATTCTTTTAATATACTTAAGCGTTAATTTGCTGCTTGTTGTTTGAATTAACCTTGTGCTAGTTTCTTAGCTAAACTCACAAGCTAACCTTATGTCTATAAAGGTCACATGGTTAGTACTAATTCTTTTTCACGGAGACTTGGAGGTCTTTACTGTCTATATTGCCTTCATGAGATCCAACCTTTTAAACCCAAGTTCAGAATTTATATGTCACTTCGTAAGTGTCTACCATTTCTTGGTGTTTCTGCTAGCTTTATAATGGGTACATAACATCTTCACTATTTTCTTTCTTCAAGTTTAAAATGTGAAAGCTGCCATCATTGGGCTCTTTTGTTGATTTCAACAGTTCTCTGTAGTTTTATATACTCTTTACTGAATACAAATCTTTTGAAGTTATCTTTATCTTTATAATCATACTAAAATTGTACACTTCTTCTCGTCATGCAGAAGAGCTTCGAAAATTTAGGGATATTATAGTTGAAGCAAAAGATAAAGGTGTAGAGATAGCAATTTCTGTTGCAAAACAAATTTTTGATAAAAATATGTTTTTATTTGGAGCTATGGACTTTAATGAAGCCTCTGCAACCAAGACAATTAATCAACTAACTGAGCTACAGAACGCATGGGTGCGGTTTGCCTGTGAAAAGTATGTCATTTTGTTCCTTTCTTATTGGAAGGACGGACAAATTTTACTTTGAGATAACCTTTTTAGTGATATAATTCTCTTCTTGACTTGAACAGATTAATCTCTGACACTGAGATTGAGCAGTTTATCCATTTGGATATGGTGAGATACTTAATCTTTTGTGTATTTACATTTACAGATCTCTGTTACTCTCTCTTTAAGATAGCAAAAGAATATGTCCAACGATTTGATTTGATTCTTTACTAAAGTGTTCACCATTCTTGATGTTATCAGGGTAATGAAGTTGGTCTAGATTCCCTAGAGAAAATGTCTATAGAATATGCAGAGGCCAAGAAGTGCGCAATCACAGGTATATGCTACTTCTTATGAATTGTTTGTGGGCAAAGTTTTTTTCTCTAAGTTGTACCATTGATATTACTTGTCTCCTATTCCTTCACTGATAGAGCAAAATAGTTCAGTTGATTTGAGTTTTGTGATCTTGTGAAATTTTATTAACTAAAGAAAAAGACATAATTTTGTTTTAGATAAAACATGCTTTGTAGCATACTAGCATGTCTCATTATGTTTATATTCCTTGTTTGGTAATTTTAAGGTGTAGGAGAAATAGTAGAGATTGATGATATAAAGCAGATATCAGAAGAGAAAAAGTTTATGGAAGAGCGAGTGGAAAAATTGAAAGAGGAGTGGGATTCACAGAGAATTTCATTCTATGAGCAAACCAGGCGTGACTATCTCACAACGAAACATAAACGAGTGGAAGATAATGACTATGAAGAAGATTATGGTTTTGATGAGCTTGAACACCTATTTTCCCACAGCTGATATTTTTTCCATTGCAATCATGAGTCTAAGCTTATGGATATGACCAGACAGTTTGTTCAGACAGTTTGTGCAGGTAATATCAGAATCAATGCGTGAAACAGAAAGAATTTATTGATTAGGAAGATAAATTCAGTTTCTAACAATGGGATTAGAAAACATCACATTAAAAATGATAATAAATGAAAAAAATAGGAGTTAAAAGAAGAAAGCTAAATGAGAGGTTCATAAATTATGAATTTTGTTTCCGGGATTATCTCTTTACTAATTATAGGCTTAGGAATTGTGTACCTCTCTTTTCTTGTCTCTCATAACTTGTTAATTTGTTCATTTTTTGTTTCCTTTCTCTTGTAAGTCTCTTGTCGTTGATTCTTTCTTTGGTGGCTCTTTGTCCAGTTGAGTTTCATCTTCTCACAAGAGATAATCATCCTCGTTGATTTCCGTCTGAATCCTGTTTTTTAAATGATCTTTCTTATTTTCATGTTCTTGTAAAAATAAGGTGAATCTTTTTTTATATATACATTTGGCTTCCTTTGGTTGCTACATTGAAACTATAACATGATATTTCTTTTCCATATCCATGAACTTTAGTCACAAATTTTATACATTTAAGTAAGAATGGTATTAAATTCATTGGTTGTGTTAAGTTTGTCTTTTTTTCTTTGTCAGATTGGAATCTCCTTTTATTAACAAGTTTTGCTTTGTAGATTCCTCCAATGGAAGATTCGAAAACAACAGAAGCTGTATCTCCTCCTCCAGAAGATTCTACTATTATTGGTAATGGTGGAATTATAGAGCCTGAGTTGCAGCAACCCCAAACAATAGCAACAAAACTAGAGAATAATGAAGAAGCATTTCAACAGTCTCAATGTGAAGATTCAACTGTAAATGGGACTATTTATATTGATGATACTTTTTTGCCTTCCACTTTATCAAACTCTCAAGTAGAAGGAACTCAAAATTCTCCTAATCTTGTTTCTCCCTCCGTTGAGATTGATTTGCCTCATGTAAACACGAAGTATGCAGCAGATGGCACCACAAGAAATGGGATGTCTTCAAGAAGCATTGGATCTCCAAGAACACTCGTGTCTCCAAGGTTTGTAGGATCCTCATCACCATTGAGCAATGGAACACCCAAAAGTATGGATTCTTATAGAGACTCTATTGATACGGCATCACCTTTTGAATCTGTTAAAGAAGCTGTCTCAAAGTTTGGGGGAATTACTGATTGGAAAGCACATAGAATGAAAGTATTAGAGGTATAGTTACTTATTTTTATATATATCTGACCTCTTTGCCTTTGTGTTGGTCGAGAATTGTGCTCACTTTTTTTGTTGCAGCGACGTAGACTTGTAGAACAAGAACTTGAAAAGGTCCAGGTGGACATTCCTGAGTACAAAAAGAAATCAGAGATGGTGGAGATGTCAAAAATGCTAGCGGTTGAGGAGCTAGAGAGCACAAAGAGACTCATAGAAGAACTGAAACTTAATCTTGATAAGGCTGAAACAGAAGAACAACAGGCAAAGCAGGATTCTGAGCTTGCCAAGCTAAGGGTTGAAGAAATGGAACAAGGAATTGGTGATGAAGCTAGTGTTGCAGCTAAAGCACAGCTTGAAGTGGCTAAGGCAAGACATACATCTGCTATTTCAGAATTGGAATCTGTCAAGGAAGAGCTACAAACTCTGCAAACGGAGTATGATGCATTGGTAAAAGAAAAAGAGTTGGCTGTGAAGGAAGCTGAAGAAGCGGTTTTGGCTTCTAAAGAAGTTGAGAGAAAAGTTGAAGCACTCACTATAGAGCTAATAGCTTTAAAGGAGTCACTGGAGTCTGCACATTCTTCTCATTTGGAAGCGGAAGAACATAAATTTGGAGCAGCCATGTTGCGTGATCAGGAAACTTATCGTTGGGAGAAGGAACTAAAGCAAGCAGAGGAAGAACTCCAAAGACTTAAGCAACATACAGTTTCTACAACGGAACTAAAAGTGAAACTTGAATGTGCTTCAGCGTTGCTACTTGATTTGATGAAAGAATTGGCAGAACATATGGGAACATCCAAGTCGAAAGAAGAAACAGGTGAGTCAGTAACAGACACTGAGAAGGAACTTGAAACTCGTACAGATATACAAAAAGCTGTTGCTTCTGCAAAGAAGGAACTCGAAGAAGTGAAAGCGAATGTTGAGAAAGCTACTTCTGAAGTGAAATGCTTAACGGTGGCATCCACTTCCTTGAGGTTGGAAATTGAGAAAGAGAGATCAGCACTTGAATCAATCAAACAAAGAGAAGGGATGGCATCAATAGCGGTTTCTTCTCTAGAAGCTGAGATCGACATAACGAGGTCTGAAATAGCTTTGGTCGAGTTAAAGGAAAAAGAAGCCACAGAGGAAATGGCAGAGCTACCAAAGCAACTGCAGCAAGCAAGTCAAGAGGCTGATGAAGCGAAATCATTAGCTGAACTTGCTCGTGAAGAGCTGCGAAAATCTCAAGAAGATGCAGAGCAAGCAAAGGCTGGAGCAAGTCTAATGGAGAGCAGATTAATTGCAGCTCAGAAGGAAACTGAGGCTGCTAAAGCTTCTGAGAGGCTGGCATTAGCTGCTATCAAGGCCTTGCAAGAGAGTGAATCTAGTTTAAAGGGCAATGCTGCGGATTCTCCAAGAACAGTAACACTAACAATAGAGGAGTACTATGACCTTAGCAAGCGTGCTCACGAGGCTGAAGAAGAAGCCAACGCAAGAATTGCAGCAGCGGTTTCTAAGATCGAAGAAGCCAAAGACACAGAAAAGAAGAGCTTGGAGAAGTTGGAAGAAGCAAACAAAGAGATGGTTGAGATAAAGGAAACACTTGCAGGAGCAATAGAGAAGGCTGAGAAGGCTAAAGAAGGGAAGTTAGGTGTAGAACAGGAGCTGAGAAAATGGAGGGAAGAACATGAAAAGAAGAGAAAGAATGGTGATAATGGAGTGAACATAGAAAACAATCATGGAAAAAGCAAAGAAGAGTCGAAGGAGAAAGAAGCTGAAACTAATGAGTCAAACGGAACAGAAACAAACCCAATCCCACAGGCAAATCCTGGAAAGAAAAAGAAGAAACTTTTCCCAAGATTTTTAATGTTCTTGATGAAGAAGAAGAAGTCCCACAAGTGAGTTTGATGTAAAGACATTGATTCTGTAAAATTTATAAATGTAAATCTTTACTATGAAAGAGTTAAACCATCTTAATGTCTACACATGTTCTGAGAAATTGATTTTCTATAAGAATTAAAACACAATAATGTAAAATTACGATTTTTTTTATTTTTTATCATCTCCGCAATATTCAAATTTTTAATAAATTTTTAGGAAACATCTCTAGTAAATGACAAGTTTTTAAACCCTTAACTTATTTAATTAAATAAAAGTTGCACATCCGATACAATAATTCAATAATTAGTACAAAATATCTAATAAAATAACCTTCTTCATCTCAAATTTAGCATCTGAATCTAACAACGTACTAAGAGCCAGAACACTGGAATTTCACATGGTTACAAACAGACTAGAATTGAAATTATGTAAACTAGTGGTGTCCATCGCTTGCTTGCTTCATCGCTTGCTAGATAAGCTGAAAGAACTGACTTTCATGGGAGTTGCAATGACCAAAGGTGCTTCAGGTGAACCTGAGATTGCAAAGTTGTCATTCATGAAACGACTGTCCACAATAGATTCATTCCTAAGAACTATCTTGTAGCAATAGCATTTCTTCAGCCCTTCTTGTTCATTGTAGCATTCATGAGATCCATTCTTTACTTGCTGAAAGTTCCATATCACACTGAACTTCCCAACAGTTGCCACCACATGACGCTCCTGTTTCCCATCCTCCGTGACCTATATATCGAAATTTTCACCAAGAACAAAAAGAGTCAGGAATCAACTAGTAGTAAAAAGTCATTTCAATAGATAATGAAGACAAAGTACAGTTAGGTCTGCAGTGGAGTTTGTGAGCAAGAATATAAACTGGAATAGAGTTTTTTCTTACCCAAGAGAATTGAGCATTGCGGAACTTGTTGTCAGATCCAGCTAAATGGGCGTCAAAAGGTCTTAGCTTTAGCAACCTTGGTGCAGCAATCTTATTACCCATACGACCCTCAAAGCCAGTCTTTGTTTTGCCATTCTTGTCAGTGAAAAGGGTACAGATAACAATCAAATATGTGTCAGTTGTACCAACTATCCATTTCCCATCGAAAGTAGCATCTACATGAGTTACAGGTGCACCAAGTCCAGGGAAAGCTGTCTTTGCCTGCCTCATTGTGTTGCTAGAGTAGAGTCTAATCTTCCCATCAAGAGAGCCAACAACAATAGAGCCATCACCAGTGGTTGCAAAGCACTGGAAGTTAGTCCCTCTAGAAAACTGATGCCCCTGTGCCCAATTCAAGACTGGCGTATTAGCAGTAGCAAGATCCTGAACCATTCCATAGCGGTCACGCATATCCCATCTGCAAAGCCTGTTGTTATCAAGACCAAGAAATGTAGATGCAGATGGGTCCAATTGAGCACCTTTACCATCATTAGTAATGTCACTCATAGAGATATCAACTCCATCTTTCTCAAACTTCCACTCAGAAATAACCTTCCCAGTTTCGATGTCAAGCTGATGGATTCCTCTTGAATGAGGCGTTTGGCTCATGGGACTCATGAGCAGCATGTTAGTCTCAGCTCTCATGAGAAGAGCCTTTTTTGGTGCTGAGGACTGAGCCGCCCTACCATAACCAGCCTCAAAGTTAACACAAACACCTTTCCCTTGAATCCCATGCCTCATGTTCTTGAAAACCTGTATACCAGAATCTCCCACAAGAAAGCTATTATCTAAAGCACCTAAAGCTAAGCTATGAACTCCCTCAGTTGTAGCTTCTTCAAAGGCTTCTGTCAAATCCTGTGTATCTCTAGCCGGAGTTGCAGATCCTGGGGTTTTAAGCAAAATATCATCAGCATCTTCCCACATTGAATCATCAGCAGCTTCAGGATTCGCCCACCCAATGAAATCTTTCCCAAATATTTTGGCCTTATTGGCTTCATTAAACTCAATCCCATGATTGTTCTCAAACAAGCAATTGTTATAGCTGCTTACAAAAGACGAAAAATCTTCACTGGTGGCGAATTTCATAGCCCAAACAGCATTAGTAACGAAATCAACACGTCTTTGATCTTTATAAGCCTTCAATTGCATTTCATCTGAAACTTTTTCACGAATCTTACTGCCTACCTTCAAAATCCACCATTCCGTTTCCACATCTGTATTCACATCGTCATCTTCATCATCTTCCTCAACTTTAGAGGTCTTAACGAAACAATAAGCAGTCAATTTCTCAGCTGTTATCCATTTGGCTTTGGGAGTGTTTCCATTGATATAACGGAAAAGCCTAGCCGAGTTCTGGGTAGATTGGACTTGCGTCGATGAGTATTTCAGCTTCAGGGCTCTGAGCTTTGCTTCCACGTCGTCAAGTGATGAAGGAGATTTAGTCCCGAGACGACCACCGGAAGAGGAAGATATGTCTAATGAATCGTCACGGGAGTCCTGGAACTTGTCTTCCTCTTCTTCTTCTGCGTCTTTTCGTTCTTCATATTCTTCATATTCATCCTCATCTGAAGAACAGATCTCTAGATCTTCATGACTGTGAGCTGCTCCCATCGTCGAAGAATCCTTCGGTAGAAAATATGTGGAATAACGACAAATGAGATTCAAATGAGGGTGGGAAACGTTAGAAGAAGAACGTAATTTTGAAATTTGAAATTTAGGGTTCTCAAAATTTGTCGTTGTTCCCTTTTGGACAGATCAAAGATAACTGGCTACAGCCAGTAAAACAAGTTGTGGCGAATCTGTAGTAATATCAAATACCGGCTACAGCCAGTCAACACTTACGCTATTTTATTTTATTTTGGTTTCATTCAATTTCACGTTTAATAAATTAGTGAAAAATAAATAAATTTGTTAGCTAATAAAATAATAATAATAATATATTTTAAAAATCCAAATATTTTTGGTCCTTTACTCGAGAGGGATACTGATACAACCTCTCTTCTCCCTGGCGAAACAAACCTAGATCCAAATTCATCAATCTAATTTCACTTGGATCATCCATATTCATAGCCTTTGCAAGGGTCCTACGCGCTTAACGTTTCTCAGGTTTGAGTCTCCGCTTCTTACCTCTCCCTCTCGAATCTAATTTCATCCTTGTTGATTCAATTGTGATTTCCACCTTTATTGTTGCTGACAAGAACTGAGATTTCCAATTACTAGCTCTTCTGATTCATTTAATAACCAACTTGATTTTTTTAATTTCTGGGTTTATTAATGAAAATATTGACACTTGGAATACAGTGAATTATTAGTATCTTCTGATAGCAATCACCATTATTATCTGAAAAAACTAACTTGATGTTTTTATTTATTTTAGTTTCTGGGTTTATTAATGAAAGTATTCACACTTGGAATGCAGTGAATTATTATTATTATCTTCTGAGGTCCCTGAGTTGAATTGATATCAATCACCATTATTATCTAAAAAAACTAGTAAAAATCTAATCTTTATATTTTATTGTAGTTGGGCTTACATGTTTGTCATTTGCAGGTTCACATCTGTTGGAGACTTATTCCAACTTCTAACTCTTTGTAATCATGGAGACTCTATGGACTCTTTTGTATCTGTTAGAACCAGCTCCAGCTACTCTCATTGTTACAGCTGTCATGGTGACATTTGCTTCTGCTTTCCGTTCACTTAACTATACCAAAGAGATGGAGAGAAACCATGACTTCTCTCAAGCTTCCATTACATTAGATACTTCTCAAGCCTTAATGATCCCTATTATGAGCTCTTGTAGTTTACTTCTCATGTTCTATTTGTTCTCTTCTGTTTCTCAGCTTCTTACCGCCTTTACAGCTATTGCTTCTGTTTCATCTCTCTTCTTTTGGTTATTACCATATGCTATGTATATTAAGTCTCACCTTGGTCTGTCTGATCCCTTTCTTTCACGCTGTTGTTCGAAATCGTTTACAAGAATTCAAGGATTGTTGCTGGTGGCTTGTGCCATGACTGTTGTGGCATGGCTCATCTCTGGGCATTGGGTCTTGAACAATTTGCTTGGGATCTCCATATGTATTGCGTTTGTCAGCCATGTTCGTCTTCCCAATATCAAAATATGTGCTATGCTTCTTGTGTGTCTTTTTGTATATGACATATTCTGGGTTTTCTTCTCTGAGAGATTCTTTGGTGCTAATGTTATGGTGGCTGTAGCAACCCAGAAAGCATCAAACCCGGTTCATACAGTAGCTAACAGTTTGAATCTTCCTGGACTGCAATTGATCACAAAGAAACTGGAACTGCCTGTGAAAATTGTGTTTCCTCGGAATCTATTGGGCGGTGTGGTCCCTGGTGTGAGTGCCTCAGATTTCATGATGCTTGGTCTTGGTGACATGGTACAAACTAAACTCTGCTTTGTTTCTATGTATACTAATAGTAAGAAATGTTCTCTCTCAGATTATAGGGATAAGAAAACAAAACAATAAATCTTGTTTTGTAACTGTTTTGTTGTTCCAGGCTATTCCCGCAATGCTTTTGTCTTTGGTCCTCTGTTTTGACTATCGAAAAACGAGAGATGTGGTGAATATTTCTGATCTAAAATCTTCCAAAGGACACAAATACATATGGTATGCACTTCCCGGGTACGCCATTGGCTTGGTGATGGCTCTAGCTGCAGGTGTCTTAACCCACTCACCTCAGCCAGCTCTACTTTATCTGGTATTATATCTACACCTTTTGAACTTCTTTGTTCCTCTACTGAATTTATATTCAGCACTTGTTCTAACTGGAAATTTGTTATTAGAACTATTCTAGTCTCAATCTAATGTGTGTGTTGTAAGAAGTCATTTGTTGTATATTTACATGAGCTTGATCTGTGTGAAGTATAATATTATGATTGTAATGTTTAAATCCATTATTATATATAGGTACCATCTACGTTAGGACCTGTGATCTTCATGTCATGGAAGAGGAAGGATCTTGCAGAGCTGTGGGAAGGACCTACAATATTCAATTCCACTGAGAAATCTCATGAAATAGAGATTTGAGTTTATTTATATCAATCAACATTAGCTCAGAACCAAAAAAAAACATATAACATAAAACAAAGACGTTTAGTATGAAACGATATCAGATCAAAGATTCTTGTATTCTCAAGGCATTTCATATCTTACAACGAAAATACTCGAGGAAAAATATATAAATAAATATATGAAGATAACTTAATAACATTTTATATAAACTATGGTCAAAGGAAGTAAATAAATAAGAAAAAATAATAAACATATCCGAGATAATGCTATTATTGTGCTCACCAGACAAGGAAGTGGAAGAATAAACCATTACAAATTCCGCGTAGAAAGCACTAAGTTATAAAGTGAGATTGACATGCGAATGCGATTACATTAAAAATACCAAACTCTCTTGTCCATTTCTATGTATATTGCTTGCTTATTAATGGAAGCCAGCTAGTTACATGTCTCGTTTGACTTTTCGTTTCTTACAGTTCTCTTCAATAATGGATGCATCTACATGGTCTTTGTGTGTCAAAACTACGTGCTACTTTTCATGCAATAACATGCAAATTAGGTCAACAATTATGAATAAAATAAGTTGAATTTTCACTACGACAAGAGTTAACGGGAAGACACATCAGACCACTATCCCCAATCTTTAATCTTCTTCCAACTCACTATGGACCAACCAATCTATACACTTTCGGTGTATATATATATTTCAACCACTCCAATATGAAGCTTGTCTGAGTGTGACTTCATACTATATATATATAAGCGTTATACAGAGTGAAGCTGCTTAATTAACCTTATTATCATGTTAACAAGACTTAATATAGAAAATAATAAGATGGTTAGGGTAAATTTAGTGAGCTTTTTTCTATTTATGCATGCTATAGTTGGGTTTCCTTTTCATGCGAGAGGCTTAAGTATGACTTATTACATGATGAACTGTCCTATGGCTGAACAGATTGTGAAGAACAGTGTTAACAATGCTCTTCAAGCTGATCCTACTTTAGCCGCAGGTCTTATACGTATGTTGTTCCACGACTGTTTCATTGAGGTAATAACTTTTTTTTCTTTTATTAATTAATTTATATTCTAATTGAATATTTTTGGTCCTATTAAGGGATGTGATGCGTCAATTCTACTAGATTCAACAAAAGACAACACTGCAGAAAAGGATTCACCTGCGAATCTGAGTTTACGTGGCTATGAGATTATAGATGATGCAAAAGAGAGAATAGAGAATATGTGTCCAGGAGTTGTGTCTTGTGCAGATATTATTGCCATGGCTGCTAGAGATGCTGTCTTTTGGGTAATCATATAAGCTGATCAAGATAGTTTTGTAGTTAATAGAACTAGTAATATATAATATTGGTTTGGTGATTGATTAGGCTGGTGGTCCATATTATGACATACCAAAAGGAAGATTTGATGGTAAAAGATCAAAGATAGAAGATACAAGAAATCTTCCTTCACCATTTCTCAATGCATCTCAACTCATTCAAACCTTTGGGAACCGTGGCTTCACTCCCCAAGATGTTGTTGCTCTCTCTGGTGAGTTCTTTACTACATATATACTTACTTGGATTCTACATAATATGAGTAAAACGTTTAGAACTTAATTTTTGATAGGAGCACATACTCTTGGAGTTGCACGATGCTCTTCGTTCAAGGCTAGACTTACCACTACAGATTCTTCATTAGATTCCACTTTTGCAAACACTCTTACTAAAACTTGCAATGCTGGAGACAATGCTGAGCAACCTTTTGATGTGACACGTAACAGTTTCGACAATGCTTACTTCAATGCTCTTCAGAGGAAATCAGGAGTTCTCTTTTCAGACCAGACCTTATTCAACACTCCAAGGACAAGGAATTTAGTTAATGGTTATGCACTTAATCAAGCTAAGTTTTTCTTTGATTTTCAACAAGCCATGCGCAAAATGAGTAATCTTGATGTTAAACTTGGCTCTCAAGGTGAAATCCGTCAAAATTGTCGGAGTGTTAATTAAGACTAGTCCAATATATACGATTTTGTATTTATATGATCTCACCTTTTATTATTATATGTGTTGTATTGTAAAATATGTGTATCAAATTTCATATGCGTATGATACTTACTGTTTGTGGGTTTCAGATATTTCATCAAAGCGTAACATATATATACTTGGTGATCTTTGAATTAACTTTTTTGTTTTATTTTGGAGTTAATATACCAAATAAACAGAAGAGGAGAAACCTGAACAGTTGATGATGAGATACAAATGTGAATAAAGTCAGAACAATCCTCAAGAAATAACATTAAGACATGTTTGGGTTTTTAGCTTTCAACAACATTCAAATCCCTTTTCATATAAACTTACAAACCCAATCTGATCATCACTTCAGAACCAATAATAATGAAGCAGCAGAAACTAAAAACCTTCAATAAATACAGAAACAACTCGTGTTTTGGAATCTTCTTATCTTGGACCAGATGGGTATTCGTTTTCAATCTGAGAAGTGGAATCTCCAATGATCCAACCAGATATGGCTGGATGATGGTTTTGGTAGTTGAAGTCTTGTCTAAATATTTCTTCCTTTTGCCACTCTTCCCATCTCTCAGCTAAACCATCTCCTTCAAGCATTCTTACAACTTCAGACATTTTGGGTCTTTCAGTTGGTGAACTCTGAGTGCAGAGTAAAGCCACTTGGATAAGCTGCTCTACCTCTTCTTCTATGTAATTACCCTGAAGATCAACATCTACTAATGCTTCCAACCTCTTCTCTTTCAACAACCCTTTCACCTGTTCAAATTTGAAAGTTATCAAACAAACATCCATAATAAGCACAAATAAGAAGCAACATATACAATGTATACCCAGTCTAATAACATGACATCATCGTCATTTGCTAGACGAGCAAGATCAAAAGCCCTTTGTCCAGTGATGAGCTCAAGAAGCATCACTCCATACCCAAAGACATCAGTTTTCTCTGATGATTTTCCTGTTGAAAGGTACTCAGGAGCTATATGACCAATAGTACCACGCACTGCGGTTGTTACATGTGTGTCTTTGTAATCCATGAGTTTTGCAAGTCCAAAGTCCCCTACCACAGCTTCAAACTCTTCGTCCAATAATATATTTGCAGCTTTTACATCCCGATGAATGATCTTTGGGTCACAATGATCGTGTAAATATGCAAGCCCCCTTGCAGATCCCAATGCAATACGCTGTCTCTTTGGCCAATCAAGCGGTGGCTGTGACTCCGGACGTTCTATAGAGAAGACAAAATGTAAGTTTACTTACAAATCAATACTTAATGAATATCAGTTTCCCTTGTTAGTAGTAGACTTAGACTTCTGAGATCAAACCACACGACGGGAGATACCTCTTAAACA
>KE156820.1:233254-275805 GCA_000411055.1 Leavenworthia alabamica
GTAGGGATAAACAAGCAATCTTTCTGTCGGAGTCATGCAAAATCCACGAAGCCGAAGTAAGTTTCTGTGAACCGCCATACTGATCATTTCAACCTCGGTCTGGAACTGTAATTCGCCACCTTGGGTACGCTCCTCTTTCAGCCTTTTAACCGCCACTAAAGAGCCATCTGCTAACCGCCCTTTATAAACTTTACCAAAACCACCCCTACCCAATATGTTCTTGTTGCTAAAATTATCTGAAGCAACTTGTAGTTCACGCAATGAAAACCTCTTAAGCTGTCCCAAATGAACCTCTGGGTCCTCTTCGGCTGCAAAAAGACGGTAATAAAAATATTTACGTTAAAAATATCAGCCAGAGAAGCTTCAGTCAGAGAACAGACAAAGCAAGTTTCGCTAACCTGGTACATCAAAGAAGTGGTCCTGTGGTTTTTGTCGTCGCCACAATGCAAGTGCAATGGCCGGAATTGCAAATAGTAGTGCAGCACCTGCAGCTACTCCTCCCGCAATAGCTCCAGTAATTCTGTTACTCCCTGAAAGTATGATATGAACAACATCTTCCTTAATACATAACAGACCGGCTTTGAAGGTTTTCTTACAAAGTTAACTTTAAGGGAAAAATGTGTAAAGCATAATGACTAAACAGCAATTTAAAGAACAATAGATTCAATATTATAAGGGTGGAAGAAGCAACAAAAAATCTATACAAACAAAAAACCTGCAGGTGATGGTGGTGTAGGAGAGAGTGGAGGTGGCGGAGATGCTGGAAGGGGAGTCAAATTGGTGTTGGCAAAACTGTAAATAACTTTCAAATAATTAATCAATCATTCTGAGATGTCCACCAAGATTTAAATTAGGAGCACGAAGCAAAACCTGATAGGTGTGAAAAGTGAAAAGGAACCATTAACAGGAATATCTCCAGTGAGACGATTGTTTGAAAGATCCCTGCATTTCAAGATGATAGATGATATATTTTTCTCATTTAGTGAAAAGGTTGGTCAAATCATAATAAAAAACATGAACATAAAGGAACTTGGGAGACAAAGTTACACTCACAGAACTTGCAGTGTAGAGACAGCAGTCAAAGACCTTGGAATTTCTCCAGATAAGCTATTGTTATTAAGACGCCTAATCACCAATAGCAAAAGACTATGTCATTAACACATTAGCCAGTAATGAGTTGATACTGACGAATATAAGGTTTGTCTCAAATCTCATCCAACTGATGAAGCTGATTAAAAAATGAACTATATCTATATTTCTAATTAGCCTCTCAGACGTATTCACTCTCTAGATGTACATCACTTACAAATACAAGCTGAATTTGTAACACCATACAGCTCCAGAACACAAGGATATTCTGTAACTATAAAATTCTGATTCCTTTTACAAGAGTATTAAACTAGATCATATTACACAACATCCTAAATCTCCTGGATAACACCTTTTCATTTAGCAAAATAACTTAGCATTTAGACCACACTACTTTCTGACTCCTACAAAGATGCTTGTATTTGCCAGAAAGGTTGTAGGAATAGCATTTTAAGGAACACAAACACGACCAAGGAAACTGAAGACAATAATTAGGCTACTTAGTAAAACTGTATTAAAAGAAAAGGGTAAAATACAGGTGCATACAAGAAACGGAGTTTCTGCAGTCGGCCGAGAGTTGAAGGGATGGGACCACTTAAATTGTTCAAGTAAAGATCCAAGCTCACCAATTCCGTCAAATTTCCAAGCTGCTCTGGGATTGGCCCAGTAATGTTATTGCTATAAAGCTCCCTGTAATTACACTTTCTTTAATATTAATTTCTTCACAAGATCGTAAATTATCGAACTTTTCTAACAAGTTTTAGTGATATATTGTAATCAGTGTGTAACTTTTATGTATAAGATATCATATAACTTGATATTATCCTAAAACTGCAAAATATTATGTTGCAGTGTTCAACTTCCTGCTCACATCCAGGCGTATTATCATCAAGAAATAATACCAAATCCATTAGTAACCCTAAATAATCGTTCTATCAGCAAATAAACACTTATGTTTGCTCCAATCACCCTGAAAAATGTCCTCTTTACGAAGATATGACTTACAAGTACTGCAAGTTTGGAAGCTGACCAAGTTGAATTACAAGCTGTCCAGATAGATTCGCATTCCCAAGGTCACTGAGAAAACAAGAAGACCATGAATTACAAGCCGAAGCATCATTCTAAGCTAGAGTAGAGACAGAAAGAAACTTACACACGTGTAACACTATTGTCACTATTGCAAGTAACATGAAACCATGTACATGGAGTAACAAGTGTAGCATCCCAACTTTGAAGTACCTTGTTAGGGTCAGCTAAACTGTTTTTCAGAGCACTCAGAGCATCGCCTACAATTAACCAAAGAAAACAAAAAATCATTGTCAAGCTTTGCAATCATCAAGTCACGAGGTTACATCATCATATGCAAAATAAAAACGCAATACAACATAACTCAACGTTAACACAGCAAAAAAAAAGCTACACATAAGTAAAAATGCCTTCTTTGAGACGAGAACAAGTAAAACATAAGGATCCAGTAATGTAAAACTAGTAATAATGGAGTAATCAAAATCTTAAACTAATCGAAACAGCAAGACTCAATAGCACTCAACACTATAAATTGGATAAAATGAAATGATAATTTATAGACAATGAGAGAAAAAGCAGACCTTCGGCGTTGCCTGCTATTCTGAGAATCAAATCAAAAACCAAAATCAGCCAAAACAAACCAGGAATCAATCTTCGTTCCATTTTTCCAGATTTAAAAAAAAAATGACAAAACCCTAGAATAGTCCTTCACCGGAAAGATCCACCATAGTTTTGACCCAAGAGTAAAATAAAAAAAGGATCTTCAAATCCTCGATTGAGCTACTACTATAGCACACAAGGAAACCCCCAAGATGAAAAAATTAGAAGCAAAAATAAGAGAAAAGCCCTCAACGCGTATTCACCCGTTGACTTTAATTTGATTAGAAACCCCCAAAATCGATTATCGATGAATTTCAACAAAAAAAAGCTCAGCTAGATTTCTGATAGAAACGCCGAGATCGCTGACCGTTGACTCGGAGAGGAACTAAGTTTGAGAAAACGAAAGAGGAATAGATATTTCCTGGAAATTACTAAAAAAAGTTGGAAACAGAGAGGAGAAACCAAGTTATCTGAGGAAGACGAAATGTATTTATTTTTTTTAAAGAATATTAAGCCGACAGGTTTATAAAAAATTTCCGGTTAAGGTTGTGTTTTATTACTTGGTTTGAGTTGGTACAGTGAAATTAATTAAAATGACACTATTAATAGCAACGTAGAAAACGACAAAGTATGATGACATGGAGTATTTCGGTAGTCAAAGTCAAAGACGCACGACTTCAACTTGAATGATGTTTGTTATGTTCGCATCATTCATCATATGATTCTTACCATGATGGTATCATAGTGACCATCATCAATCATCGATTATGTTTATCCGAATAGGCCCAGGCCCAGTTTCTAATATTTACGGGCTTTATTGTTTTGTGGGCTGGATAAAAACCAATCCATTTATTCCGAATAGGCCCAGTTCCTTATGAATGTAAATGGTCTACAACAATAGTATTTTGTATTCTTATTTTTTTTTAAAACAATAAAGTGATTTTTGAAAGATAATTTGATTTATAATGCTACTGGCCACTAAGCTAAGGCAAAAATCCCTTTCTGAACCAAAAAAATATCAAAGAAAAAACCAAAAAAAGAAAAGTATGAAAAAACAAAGTTGGATACATAATTAGACAAGAGAATAATTAACAATCTTAATATGTATATAGAACAAAAAAATTTAATTGGTTGAAAGCTTCTGACCAAAAACAAAAATTGGTTGATATTTTGGTTATATATTATGGTTTTATTAAAATTTATTACAACAGAGATATGAAAGTACAAAGTGATTTTAAAAAATATTAAAAAAATGCAATACGGACATATATATTTTCTATTTTGTCAGAAAAAAACAAGAAGCAGTCACATTACAGTAAACTATTTAAAGGCCCATAGAGTTTCAAGTAATAGCGAAATGTAACGCCAAATCGTACCCGTGAATCGTGATCACATGCATCATCCATGTTAGGCTTCGACATTGGAATTCAGAGGTTCAAATTATTCAGTTATGATTAAGACAGGATTCAAATATCTAAAATATTAATATATATATATATATATAGAGTTAAATTTTATTAAAATAATTAGTTTTTTAATAATTAACTTGTATCAAATATATTAAATTAGGACTGGAAAAAAATTTAAATCCAAATTAAAATTAAAATTAAATTTTATTTAAAATTTTAAATAATTTAAATAATNTTATGTAATCAAATAAAAAATTTAATATTTGATTATATAAATAATTAAAGTCAGATTTATTTCAAATTTAGAATTACTTAAATGATTTAAGTTTTTTTCAGCACTAATCCATATTACTGTCTCTCTGTCCAATTTTTTAATTTTATAGAAAGAAAATAAAATAAATAAAAAAAGACACGAAGAGGGCGTCTTCGAGTTATAAGGGATCTGTCTCTCTTACACATTCGTTGTCGTCAACAGCCAAAGTATATATAATCATTCATTACCCACACATGCAAATTTAGCTTTTTTTCTTCTTCTCTCCAACCCCATCAAAAAGTTCCAATTCAGTATTCTTCTGTTCGTAATTATCTCTAAGCTTCTTCATCAGTTTCTTCATGGGAAGCTTTTGACTTTTCCTCTGTTTTCAAAAACAATGGAATCAGAGAAGAAGCTTTTGAGCGCCATTGCAAGACCTTCGTGGGCGTTTCTTCTCCTTGTTTTCACCGTCTTAGCTATCCTCTCTCACCAAATCTCTTCCAATTTTATAGTACCTCTCTGGATCCCATCCCCTCAACATGACCCAATTACTTGCTCCGGGTTTTTCCGCCACGACCCATCCCCGAATCGGATCGTGATGTCGATTACCGATTTCGGCGGTGTAGGAGANTTCTATTGATTAATCTTTGTTGGGTATGTGATGATGATTATTCTTTTTCTTTGAATTGGGTTTGTGATTGCTTTTTGAGTTTGTGGCTTCATAAAGTTTTGTTGGTAAACACACTATAGATTACGCTAATCACGGTTATTGCTGAGAATGGACCGGACCCACCATTGTTTGATACACAGCCTAAAGTTAGTAATATTTGAGTGGGATAGTTCTCAGAGTGGAAAATTTTTGGTTGGTAAAACTGTTTGAAATCAACTTTTTTATGTCATACGTAGTAAATGTTAAAAAAAGTGTCTTGGAAGAAGTGAAAGAAACCATTTTTAATATATTTAGATTCCAAGAGTAGTTTACTAGTATAGACAAGTTTTGTTTGGAGCATGTTCATGTACGAATTGGTTCTATCAGATTAATTTTGTTGTCTCCTTGTTTATATTAAATTATTTCTTGATTTTGCTGTCATGTGCTATGATACTTAGAGTTTTTCTTTGGTTTTGACTTTGATCTAAGTTTGTTTGCTAGTGTTTAGCACATCTTTATCTGACATGTATACTCAATCTGTAATTACAATGTTAATATAACTTTGTTTGGTATTATGGTTTGATAGAACATAGACGAATGGCCTATAATAGAGGCATTGCCTTCTTATGGAAGAGGGAGAGAGAGACCTGGTGGTAGACATATTAGCCTCATTCATGGAGACAATCTCACTAATGTTGTCATTACAGGTACTTTGCTCTTTCATTTCTTATATCATCAGACTGTTGTGTTTTATATCCGAGTATGTGGTGTTTGCTTAATGATATTAAACTATTGATAATCATATCTAAATTAAAAATTTTGCAGGGGAAAATGGGACAATTGATGGACAGGGGAAAATGTGGTGGGAGTTATGGTGGAACAGAACACTAGTGCATACGAGAGGCCATCTTATTGAACTCAAGAACTCTCATAATATTCTCATTTCTAATCTCACTTTGCTTAATTCTCCTTTCTGGACAGTCCATCCTGTTTATTGCAGGTTCTTAACTATGTTTCCTGTGTTTACGATGTGTCTCACAAGTGTGCATTGTTCGATGACCTCTTTGGTTTTTGTTTTGCAGCAATATTGTTATAAGAAATATGACCATCCTTGCTCCTATGAATGCCCCTAACACTGATGGTATAGATCCAGGTATATAACTCTATCCTGTCTACTTTGTAATCATCCTTGTTTAAGCCTTGATTCTATATATGCAGACTCAAGCACCAATGTCTGTATTGAAGACTGCTACATTGAAAGTGGTGATGACCTTGTAGCTATAAAAAGCGGGTGGGACCAATATGGAATGGCTATGGCACGTCCGAGTTCAAACATCATAGTCAGAAGGATCTCTGGGACTACTCGTACATGTTCAGGAGTTGGAATAGGCAGTGAGATGTCTGGTGGGATTTACAACATAACCGTGGAAGATATTCACGTATGGGATTCCGCAGCTGGTCTCCGCATAAAAACCGATAAAGGAAGAGGTGGATACATATCAAATATAACCTTTAATAATGTGTTATTAGAGAAAGTGAAAGTCCCTATTAGATTCAGCAGTGGCTCAAATGATCACTCAGACGATAAATGGGATCCGAAAGCTATCCCAAGAGTAAAAGGGATATATATTAGCAACGTTGTGAGTCTGAATTCAAGAAAGGCACCAATGTTGATTGGTGTTGAAGGTGCATTATTTCAAGACATATGTTTGAAGAATGTTACACTTCTCGGATTACCGCAAACCGAGAAATGGAAATGTAAGGATGTTTCAGGGTATGCTAGTGATGTTTTTCCTCTGTCATGTCCACAGTTGTTACAGAAGAGATCAATATCTCAATGTTGATATAGATGAGGTTTTAGAATTACCTTTAGGTGATTATAGAAGAGGCCATGAGTTTGAGCAAGTTTTTTTGTGGGTGAAGATTCATATGGTCACTTTGAAAATGGTCACCTTTGGTTCTTGTTTGTGAATCTTTGATTCTTTCTTATACATACATTGTGTAACGAAATATACTTTATTATATAAAGATTTTGCATTATTACAGTCATTGTCTTCCAGACCGTTTTGTGTATTTTCACCCACTACAAAAAAAGTATCGTGTTTAGGTGCGTGAAACGTCGTCGTTGGTCAATGAATAAGTTTTTATAAGTTGGTCAATGAATTAGTTTTTCTATATAACTTAAAAAGTTGTCTTAGAATGGATATACTGTTTTTTTCTTCTATATATTTGTCATCTATTTCATCATTATTAATATTAAAAGTGCAAAAAACATTTTATATTTACTCTACACAACTAAATAATAATATATATATATATTAGAGTAATTCCCTCTCGCATTATCAAATATAGTTTATTGGACAAAAATACATTAATTTTTTAATTGGACACAAATATTATTTTTAATTAAAATGTATTTTTATTAAAAATTATATTTTTATAAAAAATATTTTTTTAATTTAATATTAGAGTTTTTAATATCTAATATTTGAGTTTAGTATTTATTATTTAGGGATTAGAGTTTATTTATAGTTAGAATTTAGTATTTATTATTTAGGATTTAGAATTTTGATTTATACATTCAAATTTAATATTTAAAGTTAGAGTTTAGTATATAGTGTTTGATTTTAATATTTATTGTTTAGGATTTATATAATTTTTTTAAAAATAAAATCTAATTTTTAATTTTATAGAATTAGTAAATGTTAATTTTGTCATAAATCAATTTTAATATTAGTTATGAAATATAAAGTAAATTTATTGATATTTAAAATTGCCCTATATATTAATCGTGTCCATAAACCAAGCAGACAGAAAAGGATATTATTACATGCACATATTTGTGTAGTGACGGTCTAATGTAACTAACGCACTAATAAAAATCATATAAAACATATGCTTTCTGATACAAGCTCTCATTTAGATGCACAAGTCAAATACATTAGTGATTTGATAATTAGTAGCCAAATATGTATATCTACTCACTATAAGCCTATAAATATTTGTTACAAGATTCTGTATAAAACGTTACAGCAAACCATACAATACCAGTTTTAAGTGCCTATGATAGATATATTTGTGTTTGATAGAGAATCATATGAAAGTTTAAGGAAGCTGCAAAAGGGTGAAAATGATAGCTAACCCTAATGATATAAACCACTAAATCTCTAAGGTGTGATATAATAATCTAAGAAGTTAATCCAACACCAAGAAAATCAATGAAAGTAACATTCTTATTCTCAACATCATCTCCCATATTGGATGGTCCATCTTCACCCTTATGATCATCTGATGTGGCTGCGTGAAATGTGTAGTTGTGATGATGTTTCACCAACTCTTTCTCCTTTCTCCTCTCAAGATAAACTTCTTGGCGTACATTAGAGACCGATGAAGATCCATGATCATTTCGAGAAGCTGGAAGAAAAGAGTAAGGCCAGAGACCACGACTCTTATCCTTTTGATACCTCCATAGACCAAACTGGGATCTATTATGCCTTGTAAGACTAGAACTAGGGCTCAAAACATTTTGGTTGAACGTAGAAGTGGCCGTGGAAGAGAAGCTTTCACGTTTACGTCTAGCCATGATAACATGAAAATGATTCTTGACTGAGTTGTCGGTCCTCCCTGGGAATAATCTTGCTATGGAGGCCCAACGATTACCTTGGATACGATGAGCTTTAAGAAGTCTCTCTTCTTCTTCTTCAGTGAAAGGTTTCTTGGTGATGTTTGGATCAAGTTGATTATACCATCTCAATCTACAGCTTTTCCCTATGAATAATATAATCCATATGACTCATTAAAAACACATAGATCTAACAGGTTTATGAGAAATATCAAGAAATGAATATATTGATTTACCTGATCTTCCATGAAGATGTTGAGCAATGAAGTTCCAGTTCTTTGGACCATATTGTTCCACGAGTAGCCTGAGATTATCGTCTTCAACAGGTCTCCAGTGACCTCTCTGGCAACTATTTTTCTTATTATCAAAACTGTTACTTCCTCTAGACATTTCCATGGTTGCTATCTCTATCTCTATCTCCACCTATATCAAACTGAGCAATTGTTGAAGAAAGAGGAAATAGAAAGATTAGTCTAAGGTGAAATGATAAAAAGATGAAAAATAATACAAAGAAAAAAAGAATAAAAAAGAGAGGGTTGGTCGTCTTGGTTCTCTTCACTTATCTAGGGTTATAGATGATAAGTCACTTTTCTTCTTTTTACAAGCCACCCTCTTCAATTATATAATATAGTTATTATATAATATATACTCATCTCTACAAAAACTTCTTATAATTTTTTTCGTTTCTTTTCACTAGCTAGTTCATTATAATTGCTTCGTAAATATGTACATATGTACTCTTACGTTATCTCTATATTTTTATGATAATAGTTTGATTTTAAAATTGTTGCAACATTTTAAAAATGTAACTTTACACAAATAAAATATTTTGAAAGAAGCATATCGAGTTTACATAACACCAACTGCAATATATATGAAACTTAATACGAGGTTAGATAAATCCTTTATATAATGATCTTGATCGTTTTATACTTAAAACATATACAATAACTAGATTTGTTCACAACAAATATTATTATTATTTTCCAAAATGTCTGTTTTGTTACACTCCACGATAATGCTCGTATTCTCGATCATTTGGTCATGGCTGCTATATTTATAATATAATCAAAAACAAACGACAAACTTTTAACTATAAATACAGAAGCCATCACCATCGGTTTCTATAAATAAACATGCTATATATTTATATATATGCATGTATATATATAAACATGTTTTGTTCCAGCAGGTATTTCACTTTGACTAAGTAAATGGTAATTATGGTATAGTCAAAATAGGAGGCACACAGAGTTTTCAGATTTCTGTATATATTGATATCCATAGCTATACGTATTCATTTTCATATTCTATAGTTTTATTAAATTTTATATCAATAATTTTTTTTCAGACATACCTAAATGTGTTACGTGTTTCACAGAAATATTTGTTCTCTATGATTACAAATTCACAATCATTTTACAAAAGCTTAGCAAATTCCAGACTTTTTTTATTGACTTTATATATGCTTCAACAGAGGAAGTTAAGAACCGATTTGATCAATGTAACTCGATTGTTTGACCTTAATGAAATCTAAGATAGTTGCTGCATCACCATGCCTGACCACTCTCCCATTCTCCATGTACACAGCTCCATCTGCATACTCTAGCTCCTCTAACCTATGTGTCACCCATAATGCTGTCACATCTCCTCCTTTCTTTGCATTTATTAGATCTTTCACAGCTTTGATCACACCCAACTACAACCCAAGAACACAATATACATCGATTTAGAGAAGCACTTGTGTTTAGAGAAGAACTGTCTCGCAATACTACTTGTGTTTTCTTTAGTATTTTTGTTAGAAATTGATAAAACCTTACCTGGTCAGACTCATCTAAGAAAGTTGTGAGCTCATCTAACAATAAGACTTTGCAAGCTTCAGCTAAAGCACCAGCAATGGCAACTCTTTGTTTTTGACCACCACTGAGAGTTTGAATCGGTCTCTACAGACAATACCGGAATCATTAATAAATGGAAGTAGTACACAACATAGACTATCTTATGGTTAATTCAATTTACATAAACTAACCTGCATATAATCACACATACCAACTGCATCCAAAGCTTGAATCACTCTAGACTTAACTTCTTCATGATTCATATCATGATACTTTCCAAGACCAAATGCAACATCAGCTTCTACAGTAGGCATCACTACCTGTAATAACAATGACCGTTCAATTCAAATGTAACTAAACTCTGATCTACCTCCACACTTAACAGTAGCTACAAAGTTATTATTTTTAACATATAACTAAAATACATGATTCAATTTGTAAAAGCAAGAAACTTTAACCTGATGATCAGGATTCTGAAATACAAAGTTCTTAGGCTTCTCCACAAAGACAGTGCCACTAGTTGGATTCAATACACCAGCTAAAATCTGCAATCAGTTAATGAAGATAAAAAACAGTTTTTAACTGACATTTCTTTTTCTTAGTAATACATAGAAACAGCATCCAAAGATTAACTCTTTGAATCAACCCAAAAGCTACAAATGAACTGTTTAAAGGAACAGAGCAAAGACCTTCAAAAGAGTAGATTTTCCACAACCATTAGGGCCTAGAATCATCCACAACTGTCCAGAAGGTATACGAAAGGAGCAATCTCGGAGAATGGGAACTGATATACCTTGTCTTGTACTAACGGAGAAACATAGATTCCGACACTCAACGGCGGAGACATTATCGGAGAATCTGATTCTGTAACTGCCGGAAGGAGAAACAGTCGATGATGATATTATAGGAGGGATGAGCCGAGGAGAAGGAGGAGAGGCTGTAAATAAACAGTGGTGCCCTTTCATTTTCTTAAGACTTGGAAATTTCAGCTTTTTCTCTTCTTCTTCGATGATAAAACCCAAAAATACATTTATTTACTAATAAACTTTATTGTACATATAACTTTATTAATAATAAAATTTTACATATGACAAAAATAAACTTATTTCTATTTCATTTTTCTTGTGTAACAATTGCAAATATTTCACATTTGAAATTTTATAAACTGCTAATAAAACAAACACTATAACATTTAAGAGATTTTATGCAAATTAAAAAACAATAATTATTGTTTTTATATATTATTTTCTCGCATCAATAGTATTAATAACATAATAATTATAAACCAACAATAATTTAGTAAATCTAATTATTTTTGCATTTAAAATCTAAAATTTATCATGATATTAAAATTACACAACCTATATTTTTCCATATGTTATTACTTACATAATTCCAACATTTAACATAAGTATATACTTAAGACTAAAATGAAGAACCTCTAAAGCAAATCCTCATTATAAGCAATGAATGCTTTTGGCTCTTTGAATTGCATCTCGAACCTTTCTCATTGGTTCATCATACAAGTAAGCTGGGTTATCAAACTCTGATGCCAAGCTTTCTTCTCCAAGTAATGCTCGAAACGAGTCTGTCACTGATGATGAAAGTGATTTAAGATTATATCCTCCTTCCAAGAAAAATACACAACGACCTCCACAGACTTCTTTTGCTAACTGTTTTATATCTTTCACCAATGAGTAGTAAGTTCCAGTTGTGAACTGTAGATTTGCTAATGGATCAAGCACATGAGCATCATACCTTCATCACAAAGGAGTTGTAAGTAATTAATGATACAGTTAAAAGTAAAAAAATGAAAATCTTTTACCCATCACTCACCCAGCTGAAACAAGAATAAGATCTGGCTTAAACCGTTGTACACATGGAACAATGATTTCTTCAAAAACAGTTCTCATTGCAATGTCACCTGACCCTCCTGGTAAAGGTAGATTAAGAGTGGTGCCTTCACCTTTTCCTTTACCTATGTCACTGATTTTACCTGTTCCAGGATAGCTTCCATCCTGCGTTTTATTTCGGAATATAAATCGCTTCTCTTGATTTTTCATACTTAGTGCTATTCAACCAATGATCTTACTTTAGTTAAACCATTCATGTAATATTGAATTAACAATATTGAAAAATGATTGGGAACTTGTTGCTGTCTGACTAAGGATTTTGATATGTTAGAGTTCTTACCTGATGAGTTGACAAAAAGAATATATCAGGATCCTCAGAAAATGCATCATTTGTGCCATTCCCATGATGAACATCAAAGTCAATTATAAAGACACGCTTCAGACCATGTGTACGTTGGGCATGACGAGCTGCGATTGCCACATTACCAAAAACACAGAACCCCATTGGACCTTTTGGCACGGCGTGGTGTCCTGGAGGTCTTATCAATGCAAAACCAGTGGGAGGATCTCGGCTATTTCTGGATGCTGCGATCTGTGTCAAAATAATCATAAAATCTTTAACCATTTTAAACATAATGAGACTGAAGCAGTAAAAGCAGACTAACATGGTGAGATAAGACATCACCACTGAATCAACTAAGGCCATTCCAGCTCCTGCTGCAGTAAGTGAATCTTGGAATGTCTGGCACAGAGGGGAGGTATTTTTTAGACAGGTAGAATGGTTCCTCTAGAGATGTGAACTGATGAGCACAAAGCCGTTACCGTTGAAGTGGCATATGTTGGTCCAGAACCTTCAATGAAAATAAGTCCTGAATCTGAAGCCTCAACCATTGCCTAAACTTGGAATGTTTTGTAATGGTCAAAATCAAACTTACTTTGCAATTATGTGTCAATGTATTGGTTACTTATGGATAAACAAATTGTGCAGTAAATAATACATAATATAACATGAGGAAAGTATATAACCTTTTCTAGGCCAAAGACATAAGCCTTGTCATGAACATTTGCAATATCTTCTATAGTCGCAGTCTTGAAATTTTTGAGTTCCAGAATCTCTGAGCCACGGAACTGAAATGCACAATGAAAAAAAGATCAATATGAAATCCATTGATAGATCCTAGGTTCTAATACTGCAGATCATATTATAATCCAACTCCAGACAAATGCAAAATCAATCCTACAAAATTTAAAGCTACGATAACATTCCACAAGCATTGCAATTCAGAGAGATACATTAGTCTCCATCCTCGTGAGATTCACCTTATAATGTAATCAGGGTAACCAAACTTCCATAGCTATATGTGCATAACATAGAAGAATGTCAGATGAAAAATCTTGCCTTAGGAGTGAGCTCATTCTTCTCAAGTGCATTAACAATGGCAGGAACTCTTGCACTGCATTCTGGATGTGATTCCTGTGAGCAAAAAAAGATTACTTAAAAGAAGGTGCAAAAGAGGATTGAAAGTGCCAGAAACAACCAAATTATAACAAGTAGAAACCTTGTTATGACCCAATGCTGCAGATACACTATAAATGAGACGGGCATCAGTTAGATTTTGGATAGAAGGTAATAAAGGATCCTTCTCTGTACTTAGTGAGCAACAAATGAAAGCTCCATTGGGTTTTAAAAGATGTTTTCTCCTTAAACTCAATCCCTTCCGCAAATTGAAACCAATCCAATGAGAATTCTTATTGTATATGCTTCTACTCCCATAAATTGCAGCACTTCCTAAAACAGTGAGAACATGTTATGAAATTAAAATGTTATAATATGTCCTAAATCAGTTAAAATGTTATTCAATATATAAAAGAACAGTGAGAACATGTTATGACAATAATGGAAGCTAATCACTCCTTTAGTAGTTGAGACCATGTGTACTGTTTCTGAAACCGATTTAAATAAAAACCATGCAAGCTCGATTTTATGTTATAAATGAGAAATGAGGAACAGATGAAACATCCCCAGATCAAATCTTGATATACTTTACACAAACTGTTTAAGATCGAGAGTTAAACTCCGATAAATCCAATGAAATACTGACAAGACAAATTTGGCTGACAGTCACAGAGAAGGGATTGAAAAGAAGAAAGAGAGAGAGAGAGAGAGAGAATTACCAGGAACAAAGAGAGGTTGGAGGGTTAGTGCCATGAACATGATCGTCACTCAAGCTCAGAGGTTACTGAAGGCAGCCATAAAAATAAAACATTAAAGATAATTTATATTTTTCTTTAATGGATAAGTTTTCTAGGGTCCTACTTCCACCAAAACACAAACACACATTATTTGGAGATTTTGGGTTGTCGAAAAATGAAAAATTCCCAAGTAGTCAACAGAAAAATGAGTTCTTTATAAAAACAAAATGATGAGAGAAATTTAAATTACAAGGCATTGGTGTTATTATTATGGAACATAAAAAGAAAGCTAAGTAATAATCCCTATAAAGAAACTTTAAATTCTTTCCCCAAGCAGTGATTCCAGCAGAGCCGCCTCTTCTTCCTGCATAAACATTACTTACTAGATTCAACATCATTTTTTATTAAATACTTCTAATTTAGAAGTTTGTTTATATTCTCTACTTACCACCAAGGCATTGAATTCGGTTTCCTCGTCTATGGCACTGATAACAGCTGGGTCATCTAAGAGTTCCTGTAATAACCAATTGGCATAGAGTGGTGTTTACTTCATATTGACCATTACACAAACAACTTACTGTGAGGATTATAAGAAAACCAAGTTCTGTTTCCCCAGCATTGCTATAATTTATATATTCGCCAAGAGCCTATCGCATTTCTACTTGGATCAATTCGAAAAGTCTGTTTCTTCTACAGTTTGACTGGTGCAGCTTTTTCTTAAAACCTTATTATTAACTCAAAAGAACCTGTATGGGTCTCCACCAAGTTGCCTAGGAAAAAAAAAAGCAACAGAGTAGAGGTTCACTTACATCATCAGCAATTTGCAGAAGCCCATTTTGATCCTGCATAAATGAAGTTGCGATTTATCACTCTGTTTTCTCTACATTTAGTTCCTAACCATTTCATATCTTCTTCCTATGAAATTAACATTTGAAACTCCCCCTTGTGCTACAACTTGGCAAAAACTTTATAATAAATCACCAGAAATAACAAGCTTACCTTAGAAGCAACAAAGAGAAGTGGATCTGAAGGCGTATATACCATATAGTGTGATCCATCCTGTATCAGAATTCATACGTTCATACTTAGACTACGAAAAAAGGGCACATCATACCCCTGCATTTACACGCTCTAGAGAATTTACACCCATACATTTCACAGTTACTCAAATTTTGATCACAATGAAGAACTAAAAACATAATTAGTTCAGCTCATGACACATTGAGAAATTGAATGTCATGTTTGATGTTTTAAAATATTCAGTAACAGTAATATCTCCACAAAGAATGTTCAGAACACTATAAGAGGCACCTCACACATATCAATAACCAAAATGCCGAGAACAAAGGTATACCAGATGGAAACATGTGATCTCAATCCCTTCAGTTGGCAAACCTTCAACATCTTGGCCATCATCTGCAAATAGTTGATGTTGTACACACTTAATGATATAAGAACAGTAGGACACATAACGTTAAACTGTAAACATATGAGCAGAACCGAAAAACACATCATAGTTAGAACTAAACATGAGAGGAAGAATGCAGATGACCACATACAGATAACTAAAAATGCAACTTCATAGGAACACAATACTACCATAACTATAATTCAAACTGAAATTCAATCAAATAAGAAAGCATGATATCATATAGCCACCATATATATGAAGCCAACATCATTTAGTGTGCTCAGATAAAGCAGATGCTGGGGAATATTAATTACAAGAATTGTCATCATGGATAAATATCAGAAGAAAAAGCATGTTACCTGTGCGAAAATCAAAAACATTATCTTCGGTGTAGCAAAAGCCTCCCCTTGCAGTGTAACAGAATCTGATTTACAATGATAACCTATTAGATGGTATCAGGCACACAGAAACAAAGGATATATTCAAAGTCACATGCTTTAATTATCCTTGAAAGAGGGCACGATCTTACCCACTGTGTACTAGATGCATATGGATCTTAGCAAGAGCATAAGCAGCAGCAGGAAGAAGTAATTCAACCTCTTCATCACTAACCTAAAAGGACGAACCATCCTAGATAAGCAAACAATAGGTCCTGGTTGAAGCAAGTTTCAAGTAGAAAATGACTATTCTACAGCGAGTAACTATTGAATTAACTCAAAAGCACGGTGGCCATCCATCCAAAAAGGTCTCTCTACAGTCTACCCCAAGGAGATATGGAGTCCTGAAGCAATAAATGAGAGTTAGATTCATAAAGGAGAAATCTTACAGCTGACCATCCATCTATATTTGTGCTCTTCAAAATCTGAACTGGCCTGAAGCAATAAAATGAATCAATCAATCATGCAGGAGAGAAGAAATTGCTTAAATAACAAGACAAGCGAACAAAAAAAACTCACGTATCCACAGGGCAAAGAAGCATACAATCTTCTCCTTTACTACTTGTAAACACTCTTCTTATAACACAATCCAAAGGACTATTGTTGGTTGAATCAACCTGTCTCAAAACAAAACCTTTTAGCAAACACCAAAACTTATTAACTCCATAGCCAAAAAAATGAAAATTTAAGAAAACTTAACTTACCACAGTAGTGATTCGCTTGTTAGATGCCATAAGAACCCTTCCAGTTTCATCAATCACAAACCCAGCAGGTGGTTTGGGTATGGTAGGAGGAGAGTTAAATGTTGTTAGAGAACTCGAAGAATAATCTGAAACATCATCTTCTTCAAGACCATCTACATCACTCAACTCCCAATTCTCCACAGGTTTCGTACTTTTTCCCTTCTTATTTCGTTTCTTTTTCGTACCCGTCGAGGCTTTCTTCGTCGGCTGTCCCGTTTGTGGATTCACTGCAGAGGTGATTAGGAGACGAAGATGGCGGGTGTTGTTCGTGGATGAGATAGATAACGATACGGGAAACGAAGAAGACGGGTTCAGAAATTGATGGATATTGGAGTAAGAAAGAGTCGAATTTGGTGATGGCCAAGTTAAGGAGTATGAGAAAGCCATGGAATAGATAAAGAGAGAAACTTTGGTCCTGCTTCAGAGAGAGTGAGCAACTGATATCGCTGCCGGAGATAAACGTGTTGTGCTAAATTTTGACCGTAAAGTTATCGTATTTATTTCATCTTAAACGACGTCACTTTATAATCAGTTACTATATAATTACATTTATAATCTTTCTTTCCCAACTATATAACATTTATCAATATTCATAAACTTGAGCAGCTTTTAGTGAAGCAAGTTCATCACAATCCATTTGCATCCACCCAATCGATTGCTTCTCGTTATCATAGATTATCATCTGATCTTGCATTGAAATATCTGTCAAATAAAAATGTGGAATTTTAATGTCTAATCCTGAAAGCCCCAAGATCATGAAACAGATGTTAATAAAGAAAAGACAGTACCACCAATGAGGTTTAGGTTCTGGAGACCTATTTCCGTGCCATTCAAGATTCCCAAACATACATTTCCCTTCATCTTCAACATTTTAGTGAAACAACATAATATTAGCATCGTAAGAAAAAGGACAAAGTTGTACAATGGCTGTAACAGAGAAATGCTTACAGATATAATTAGATAAGCTTCTGGTGGTATCTCAAACAGAGTTTTTGATCTCCACCCTGTTTTGAAGCTTAAAGCTAGAGGTTTGAAATACTTCTTGACTTCTTCAATGCTCATGAACGGTCTTCTTCCTTGCCAGCATAGAGGCAGTGTGTGATCATCTCGTGTTTCTTTCAATGGTTTTCCACTTAGTTCTCTCTTTAGCTACAAAACAGACAAAAGATTTGATGAGTGAACCCGGTGTTTTCTCTCTTTTTTATATTCTAGATTACAACAAGCTCGTTACCAAGTATGTTACGGCTTGGTACGCCTTTGAATTGAAGTATGTGTAAGAACTTCCACTGTCGAAGACTGTTAATAAGTTCTTCAATCCAGTTGTTCTTCCCCCAAATAGAAGTTCTCCTCCAACTGAAGGAGAGTAGTGTTTTCTGAGAGAAAGAAAAGTAGTTATATTATAGCAAAAAAAAAAGAGAAAATTTTGATCAGGTGATAAGAGGAGAGCTATATAATTACGAGTATTCACGTGACATTGGTGTCCAGGAGACTCTTGAAGAATCATAAAGATCGTTTCCAAAAAAGAGAATTCCTCCACCTAAACTGCTTAAGCAATGACCGATAACATTCTTGACATAACCTTGGCTATGAAGTTGTGACAGAATGCTTATTTTTCCTCTGCCAAGTCCCAATACTCCATCTAAAGGATGATGACTCGAAGCCCCTGGGATTTGATCGTATCCACATCTGTTACACAAAAGCTACATTGAGGACTACTAGCTAGGAACTAATTCTTTGAACCAAATTAAAAACTGCTGGCCCAAGATTGTTTAATAATAGATATATATATATATATACCCGAGAGCAAGACGAGGAGTGAGCCGTACACCTTTTGTATAGTTCAAAGAGAAGACATCTCTAACAAGAACACCAAGAGAAGATCCTCCATCAGCATACTCAACCTCATAGTCACATTGCTCTGGAGTCTCACATCTCTGGTTACTATTCAAATGCAACGCCTTACAAAGTGGATCATTGCAAGGAATCAGGTCGTTGCTAGGCTGATAAAGTGGATGAGGCGCCTGAAACCAAGAAAAAAATCATTCATAAGATGAGACTATGACATTGGATCAGAGGAAGAGAATTGAGGATGAATTTTTTAACTATTATTAATACCTCCAAGCAACGAACACAAGGAGCATCACATTGGAGCCAAGTGAGATCACTACCAGTGTCAAGATCAAGATAATAAGGTCTTGGTGGTTGTCCTATGTTGATGGTAACGTTATAATACCTACTCCAAAGCAAAGAAAAAAGCAATACACAAAATTTAGAGAATTTATGAAATGTTAACATCAAAGTACTGATTGTGTGAGATTGAGTCTGAAAATATACCCAAGAGGATAAACGTTTCCATGAACTGGGAATACAACTGAAGAGGCAGCTCTGGTGAATCTATCAGAGAATACTGCCGTTTTCCTCCATCTGAAATCAACTGCCGATGAAAAACCCAGAACCAGAGACATCACCATCAACAAAATCATAAAACAGACATTCATTTTCTCCATCTTCACAGCTTGTAATAATAAAAATAAGACAATAATTATTTGTTTCAACCAATCACGTGATAGTTATGATGGTAAAGATGGAAAACGACAAAGGCAAAGACATTTACGAGTTAAAGATATTTAATACAAAGACTTGTCTTTTTTTGACGCTTATGGGCATTTGTATAAGCAAAGAGACAATATTTTTTTGGTTTGGTATAAGTAGAGACAGGTAATAAGGATTCTTGGCTTAAACCATAGGAGACTTGAGGAATAAATATTCCAGGTTGTTTCTTTGTATCTGCGAAAATGCAAGAATCTGAGTTAAGGAATATTGCTGATGAGAAAGAGTAGAGCCAAAGTATATCTTGCAGCTGAAGTAAGCAATCTTGTTAGCATCTTTCTTCGATTCAAATTGCACAGTACAAATGATAGAGCTTCACCATCATTTCAAGTTTCTGTAATCCATCCACTTAAAGATTCACTATTTCACAATCTTCATCATCATCACCAGTCCACTTCTAGCTTTCTGGATAAAAACCTGCCATTGAAAGGAAAGAGATAAATCTCAAAGCTCAACAACATCATTTGGCTTTTAACACACTAAAGGAAAATTAGAGGTGACATAAAGATCTTACAGTAATGTCAAGAGACAGAGTGTAGAAGGAAAAAAAAAGTCAACAAGAATTCGTATGTTCATTCAATTTCATCTTCATCATCTAATCCATTTCTATAGCTAACTAACTCAGCATCAACCTTAGCTTTTCTAGGACTCATCAACACAAGCTCAGCTAATCTTCTCCTAGCTAAATAAACATCATTTGGTTCTATCAATTCTCCTTTCTTATACGCCTCTCTTAGAAACACTGTATGAAGCTTCCCATAATTCCCACGAGTCGAAATATAAAATATCCCTTGATGCTGCAGAAGAAACTCTTTCAATTTCTTAGGCAAATTCATAACATTCCTAAAATGAGCAATTCTCTCAAGTGTTATCTTCTTCTCCACAGTCAAAGACAACAATTCGTGGATACAAGCCACAGCTCTCTTCTCCAATCTATACTGAGCTTCCAAAGATCTCAAATCATAACCTGAAATATCCTCATAAGGTGACCAATAAGGAAGTCTCTGCCATTTCCAAACAGCAATTCTAAAATACTTGCCAATCTTAAATCCAGGAGGAAAATTCACAATAAAGGAGAAACGAACATCTTCTGCATCAATCCCTTTAGTTCTATACTCAATCTCTCTAACTCTCTCTATTGCACAAATAGTTAAACTAGGATCCTTGTCTACAATCTCAATGTACTTATCTCTAGTCTCTTCTGCATCAATGAGTCTAAAGAAATGTGGGTGTTTTAGAATCACAGAGTACTCAAAATCTTCAGGGAGTCCAAACTCAGTTCGAGCAATCCGAACATGTTCAAGACGGATCCGACCTGTATTAGACATCATAACGAGTTTTCTCAAGCGGGTAACGGCGTCAGGTATTTGATTGAGAATAGCTTCATGCTCGTGACGGATTTGATCCAAAGCCTTTCGTGTTAATCGACAATAGAGGATTCTCTGAACAGGGTGCTCGTAAATCTCGAATACATGTGGGAATTTGAGGAGGAAAGCTCCTGGTTCGTGTTGCTTGAAGCCAAGACCTAAACGACGAGCTAATGTGTCTAGGAGAGAGATTGCGATTGTGTTGTTTGGTTGAGAAAGAATCAAGCTGTGAAATTTTATGACTTTACGGATTTTTTTCTCTACTTCCATGTAATTGTCGTAGCCATGGTCACGAACTCGATCTTGTTTTCTGGGAATGGAAGTTGATTGAGACAAGGGTTTAACGAGAATTAGACTATGGATTGAAGGAAGAATCATAGTCGTTAGATTGCTGCTTTTAGGGTTTAAGGTTATGGAGGAAGCATTTCTCAGAAAAGACAACTTCATTTTTGAGTTTGAAGATACGACTGACTCTATCATCATCCCTCTATGCTACTTTACTGTGTTTATATATACTAGGTTTGGGTCAGGACTTGGATATCGGGTCGGATCCTGAACAGATTCGGCTGAACAACCTAATGAACTCTCGTGAAAAAAGCAAAACTCATTACCAGAGCAAGTCCATTCTATAATTCCAAAACAATACTCACTTACTCAGTCTGGAGCGACCCAAAACCAATACAAATCAATCAATAAAAGAACAAGCACAGAACTGTATATCAACCCTCAAAACAAAAATGCATCTTGTCTCTCGTATACTTGCATAACCAACCACACTTGTGAAAAAAAAATATAAGTAAAAGAATAAACATATCTGCTGAATTTGTTTGTGTGTTCGTGTTCTTCAGCAACACCACCGAAGATATTCATGAGAATTGCTCGTAGATGAATGATCGGTCCAGTTCATACCATATAAGTCATTCCAACTTGCATCAAATTTGAATGCGGAACACTTAGATTTGTGATCCCTCTCCTCGAGTTCTTCCTCAAGAAAGCATACATGTAATTTATTACCAACTTCTTTAGAAACCAAGAATCCTTAGTAGCTCTTATATCACCATGTCCCAGCAGATATACAACTCCAGACTCTTTAGCTTTGTGTATAAAGGATAACTCTTTTTCTAGACTCTGCTCCACATCCAACGCTGTTGAAGGACCTGCCCCAAAATCCATGCTGCTCCTTCTTTTCTCTGCGGGCCGCTTGTTTGATGACTCCATGTGCTCAGCTAAAAGAGGCACTCCAAGTGAATACACACTTCCATTAGGTGCTATCAGAACTCTGGACAGAGTCATATCATCCTCAGAATCTGTATTATTTTGGTCTCCATCACTCTCAAGTGAACGCTCCTGTGCTTCCTTACGTATAAACTTCTCTAGACTCTCAATCAGTATTTGTTCAAACGCCTGGTGAGTTTCCTTCCGCACATCTCTGTATCCATACCTGTCTCAAAAGACAAAGAAACTTATATATCTAATATTAAAACTTAGTTTTATAATAACTGAACTGTCTTTCATATGACAAACTGTTTCTATGTTTACCTGGCAACACAGCGGAATAAATGATAGCTTCTTGGGCAGACACGTCTGAAAAGAAACCTCTCGGTCTGAGGCACACTTGGAACAGGAACATACTTTATACAGACAAAGATAACCATGGAATGGATTGCAGGGAGGGTGGTTAGAAAATGACCAAATATTGCTGGGACTCCTTTTGCTAGCTCATTGTAAAGCAGACCAATACCGGGTGCTCTAATTGTCCCAAGGTTACTGCCCAGTTCTCGTAGTAGGTCCATTGGTAGCTTTTTTTGCACTTCAGTTTCATACTTCAGTTTACTCCCATAGTTCCAAACGAACATTACAAGAAACATGATTGTAGCAAAAACCAGGATTATCCAGCTTCCATCACCCACACTTGCACAAACTGATGAGAAGAAAATCAGTTCGGCTCCCAGGGAAACAAATGCAAACAAGCTCACGACTATGATGTTCGTCTGCCAGATAAGAAGCATGACAAGAGTCACCAAGATTGTTGTTGTCATCATAATTCCAAGCTCTGCGATGCCTGAAGATCCAAAAATCCAAAACCACAGGCATGAATATGTTATAAGATTAACTGACAAGCCACAACAAAAAAAAGTCATAGAAAAGTTATAAAGTGAAAAACAATGACCAGAATCTTTATAATAGAAAAACAACAATCGTCATCTACCAAATATTGAGTTTTGATACCTTGTGCTTAAAACAAATTTAGAGTAACTAAATAAGGTTGCAGCCTTGCAAGCAAAATTTCAAAGTTTCCCAAAACCAGATGCTACGAGAAGGAAGTATTACCATATGCATTTCCAATTGCGAAGATGTTCGAGGTAGAGCAGACAATGATCAGGCACACCACCAAAAGGTACCAGTTTAGAACCGGTATATAAATCTGTCCAATGAACTTCTTTGAGGTGTGAATGATTTTAAGACGTGGGAAACAGCCTAGTGCTATTGATTGTTTGATGCATGTAAATGTGGCTGTTGTCATTGCACGACTGGCAATTAAAGCAGCAATATTAGAAATGAGAAAGACTGGCCAGAATACAGAACCTGAAAAACAGAGTAATAAACAGTTAGAAACCTGAAATGCGCTCTAAAGTCATGCCAGCAAACGAAGGAATACCCTTATGATCTTGACGTACTGTGGAAGCTAGTATATCTTACTTGGAACTGACGAAAAGAAAGCATCCCCAGCGCCGCTGAAGTTTTCAGAAAGGAATGCGGCTTGACCCAAATAACCCAACAAGAGGCAAGGTAGCACCAGAAAGACAAAAGTAAGCTGCAGATAAACACTGTCACTGAATCAAAAGTTCATATAACCCTAGGAAAGACAATATCACAAGACGGAAGCCGAAATGAGTATTATCTCCTTAAGTTACCTGGATTGAGTGAACAGAAAAATAGGTAAGATCGGCAAACATGGCCTCCGATCCTGTGACAAGATCCGCATGTTTAAATGAGCATTGGCATTTAGTCAAAACATACTTAATATATTTAAGCTTTTTAAAAATCTTCCCAGAATATAAAATTTACCAGTTGCACATAGAACGCAACCCCCAAGAGCGTACCATGCATTCACAGAGTTTCTTTTGAAAAAGAAATAGATATATGCAGGATTGAACGCTCTAAAGACGCTGCTGTCATATTTAACAAGGTTGTAAATCCCAATGCCCGCAAGACTAAAAAACCATAGAAGCAAAGCAGGACCCAAAGCAAATCCCAATTTGCTGGCTCCATATTTCTGTACGCTGAACAAGATTACAAGAAAGCTGACTGATATCACAACCACCTGATCTGCAAATTAAGCCATAGTCAGAAACTATTCACACAAAAAGGTCAATAATCATTAGTAAAGATACTATTTATGTTTATTGAAAGCTTAGTGGAATCATTAGCCCCTATTTAGAGGCAAGGAGAGTTAATGCTCTTATTGGCATTCCTATTTGCTGTATCTATAATCTAATTGCAGTCAATGGACCCAGGATGCAACCGTTGAAGACCCATAAAGAGTTGTCTGGTGCAAGGAATACATATATCCAAGGAAGCTTTTACAAAAAGTGAAAGACAGACGAGATCATGCTCATGACCACATTCAGGCTGATGAACGCCACTACAATTATGAGTTACCTTGTTCTATAGCACCAACTCCAACCTTCAGACCACCAATAGCAGACATTACTGTGTCCAAAAAGAGATTAGAGTTAGCTGCATATTAGTTCATTCAATAGTAGTGCTTTCACAATCCTTTTTTTTTGTTTTTTCCCTATAATTGATATGTATAACAATGAAGCCGGCAGCAAACAAGTAAGTACCTGACATTGCAGGCGTAACAACGGCATCAGCAATCACCATTGCAGTGCCGGCAAGAACTAACATGAGAAGAAACTTTTTTAAGGTCATTGAGGCCTCAAGTCTTTCTTTTATAATCAAGGCTCTTTCAAGTTCTGGAGATGGAACCTTCAAACCAAAGCCTGATATGCGAGCATCCGACGGAAGTAGATTTGGAATAAGGCTAACATTTGCATTCCTACAGATCAACGAATACAAAGCAAAAGTACCACCTGCAATACATTTCCAAAAAATCAAAGCTTTTTACCTTTAAAGAAGTTCGATTTACAGCAGATAGGAAAAACAATCAAATACCTTCACCATCGTCATTGGCCCAAAGAACAAAATATACATACTTTACAAGTGGAAACAATATTAAAGTGTATATAACCAATGACAAAGCTCCAACTATATCTTCTTTATCGTTGATTGGAGATCTTCTGAACATGACACTGAAGGTATACAAGGGACTAGTTCCAACATCACCAAATACAACTCCAAGAGTTTGCAAAGCGATGATAAGCTTCTTCCCTATGCTGAAGTCCTGCAAAAAAAAAAGATGGAAAAGTAAACGATGTGAAGTAAGAACAAAACCACATCAAGACAGATGCAGATAAGGTAAGTTATCAGCAAACCTCGTATTCATTTTTCTGAGTTCCAGGGATTTCAAGTGCGTCAGCATCGAAAGAGTCAACGGCAGGGCTCGTTCGAATCAAACGCTGCTGAACATTGTCCTCGTCCTCCTCATCAGAATCAATTTCCCCGTGCTGATGCTCGTCTTCGTATTCATCGTCATCGTAATCTTCATTAATCTCATAACCATCCTTCTCATCGAAAACCCATCTTGACAATGACGTCGGTGAATCGTCTCCGGTTATCTCATCATCTATCTCAGATCCACTGCTTCCTTCGTCCACGGTAAACATCAACACCTTCGGAAAAGAAACACTGAAGATCTCTCCGGATTGTAATTCAAATTCGTATCTGAGATTAGAAACTGAGTTTTGAGAAATGAGAACTGAGAGACACAGAGAGAGAGATAGGATTATGAATGATGATTGATGATGATCTACACGAACGAGAAAGAAACTTACACGTGTCCAACTGGGATTTATTTCTCAAAATCTGTATCAAGCCGGTCCTTATGCTTTAACCGAAATAAATTATATTAACCGTAAATAACCAAGTTCCTCGTCAGATTAAGATGCCCTAGGTTGCCTACCCTGGACGCTGGCTCTGCCCACAACAAACCAAAATCATTTCTTACGATAACTAAGCACAGCATTACCGTTATCTCGTTTATCGTAGTGCATTATAGTGGGCATTTGGATTAATTGGATTAAACGGATCAGATTATTTGATAATCGGATTGTTCGGAAATTTTAAAATCCACCGAATAACTGGAAAAAAAAATCTCGGATTAATAGGTTCGGATCAAGGTTTAATCAGATCGGATCAATGCAAAAAAATTCGGATTAATCGGATCAAAATTTTATTTAATCGATTTATTTTATTAAAATTATATAATTTTACTTCAAAAATTAAATTTTAATCCGAACAATCCGAATAAACCGAATAAATTGATTATTTTAAACCGGCCATATCCGATCTGAAATCCGAATTAGAAAAAAAATTGTACCGATTAACGTATTCATTCATATCCGATTAATCCGAATCCGATATATTTCAGATTTTACCGATCCGATCCGAACAATCCGATCCGATTGCCCAGTGCTAGGCCCATTAACATGTAATGAATAAAAAGTAAAAATTAATGTGAAAAAGTGAAAAATTAAGCAGAGTACCTAGTAGTAACAAAACCAGGAGCTCCCGATTTTACAATACTAGCGGCTTCTTAAGTCTCCTGTTACGTTCTCGTCTCACCTTTATATACCCAAATCCTCCACGCAAACTTCAAACACAATCATTTTTCATAGCTACAAAAACAAAAGATCAAAACACAGTTAAGAGTTAAAGAGATTAGTAAAAGGAAAAAAAAAAAGATGAACGTTGTAAAGCAAGCTTCATGGGCAGTGGCGACGGCGATTGCGGCGGTGGAAGTACTCAAGGACCAAGGTGTTGCTAGGTGGAATTACCCTCTCCGTTTACTTCACAAAGAAGCTATGGCTCGTGTCCGTACCATCACTGTCCCATCTCGTCACTCTCCTCCGTCTTCTTCTTCGCCGTCGTCGTCGGCTGGTATCATCAGTACCAAACGGATCAAATCCTTTGAGAAAGCAATGGGGATTAGCTGCTTTGGTCCCACCACCGTTAGGTTCTAGGTCTATGTTCATGGTTTAGACAAATCAGAAGAATGTGCGTCTATGACTTATTTTTGTTTATCCATTTTAATATCATCATTATAGCTCCACCACCATTAATGTTCTTATATTTTAGCTTAAACAAATCTCAAATCTTGTTCATTGGTTTGGTTTTACATAGACATAACCAAAGTAAACCGAGTTAAGCATTAATTCCAAATTTTCTTAAAATCTAATCATTTTTTGTTTGAATGGAACTATACATTACGCTACAAAAATAATAAACAAAATTTAAAAGAAAAATAATATCCCACTATAGCTACGAAAAGGAATGCATGAAAAGAAAACTATAAAATTCAAAAATTGTTTTGATTTTATTTGTTACGATACCATTTTGAAAAATCATAATTGATTTTCTATAAATAAATCTCATTCTTGGCATAGTGGTTAAGGATATATGGCTTCTACACCTGGTCTGGGGTTCGATTCTCAGAAGTTGCAAAAAGTTTTCAATGAATTTCAGGGTGTTGCAAGATCTCGTTTATCGTGGTATCAAGTGTTGCAAGAGGAGCTATAATGATATTGTGCTAGTTGACAAGCATTCATCATAGATTTAAATCATATTTCTAAGAAAAATGATGATGTAATAGATAATGTGGAAAAAAAAAAAATCTCATTATTTCGATAACTTTGCACATATATAGACTAGAACAAAGCTAACCACACTTAATATCGGTTTATACTAAACCGGCTCGTACAACATGACAAACCAAAGTCCATAGACAAGTGGTTAGTGGACACAGTTTTGTTGAGTGGTGGGACAAGTTTCAGAGCTGCCCACAGATATCGCTATTGTTCACTTCAACCATTTTGGTCAAAAACATTTCGCCAACTTCTTAACATTACATCAAGTCATCAACCATGTTGGCTTAATACACTTTGCCAAATTCGTAATAAAGCTATCATGACCCTTATTGTCTCACAACCACATAAACGCCGCGGAAAAGTCAACAACTACTCCTAACCCAGCAAAAATTAATTAATACGATTTATTATTAGACAGACATCGTGAGAGTCCATATAGTATGAAAATAATATTTAAATTGTTACATATATAAAATTCAATTATATTTGTGAATTAAAGATGATATATACTTTTGTATTTGTTGACCAAACTTTATTTTAAAGAAAGGAAAAGCTTAAAGAGATAACAAATACAAAGACGTCTCTCAAGTCTCATCTTCTTCTCCTTCCTCCTCTCTAGCTTGTTGATGATCTTCAAGCAAGAATCATGAGACTTCTTCACAGATCCCTATCGGATGATATGACCAACGAAACCTTATCAGACTCACTCTGTGATTTGGATTGTGTCAAAGAGTTTAACATATATGGATCTTGTTCAGCTTTTTGTCTTGACGAGTGTCCTAGCGTCTGCAAGATTACAAATCTATCTCCATCTCCGATGATTTACCACAGCGTTAACTTAAAGAGGATCTTGATCATATCAGCTTCATCTATCACCACAACTCTGTTTCTCCTTACTTTACTTGTTATCTTCTTCAAGTTTTACAATAGGAGAAGAAGATCTTTAACTATATCAAGAAGATGGAGCATAGGAGAGTCTAGAAACTGGGAATTTAATGAACCATCAACATCTATCATTGATCATCCTATTTGGCATATCAGAACCATTGGTTTGAATCCAAGTGTTATAACTTCTATCAAAGTATGTAAGTATAGTAAACAAGATGGTGTTGTGGAAGGAACAGATTGTTCTGTATGTTTAAACGAATTCGAAGAAGACGAGATACTTAGATTATTACCAAAGTGTAAGCATGCTTTTCATGTTTCTTGTATTGATACTTGGCTTAGATCACACACGAACTGTCCGCTTTGTCGTGCTCCTATTGTTATAGTGAATGATGATCATAGTGAAAGTGTAGAGGAGATTCATGTAAGTATTCAAGAAGAGAATAGAGATGAAGAAAATGAAGAAGAAAGAGATGAGTTTGTTAGTAATATTAGTATAGATCATGGTGAATCGACACAGCAGCGAATGAGAAGATCATTGTCATTGGATTCATTATCTGGTTTAAGAGTAAGTGAAGTTGTTTGTGGTAGAGAAAAAGAGAAAGTGAAGAGAAGTAATATTGGATCTTCCATTGTTGAGAGGTCAAGTTTCTTGAAGAGATCTATTTCTTGCAATGGTAAGTAGGCTCATTAAGTAAAGTTTCTTGAAGATGAAGAAAATAAAATCAAACACAAAAAGATATATTGTACGTATGAGTATGTGACATAAGAAGATGATGTTTGTGCATAGTTTCAAAGCTGTCACTCTTGTCAAGTCAAAAGAGTTTTTTACAGCTTTATATTGATTTAGATCTGTTGGTTTTGTAAGTTTAAAGTTGATAAGTATAATATACACTAAGTTTTCATTTTGAATTTATCTGTTATGGTATAGAAGTTTCAAGTTACAAATCTTGCTGTTTTATGTTTCCTTTAATCAACTTTACGCTGTTTTTGAACTGTTGAACAAAGAATTAATAAGTGGGGCCCAAAATTGACACGACACAGAAACTTTGGTTTCTCCGTCTTTGTTGGAGAGAAATGCAATCACAAAAAATAAAAATAAAAGTTTTAATTTACAGAAGAAAGCTCTTCAGATGCCTTGTGCGTTGTTGATCCAGATTCGAAATACCAAACTTTTCTCTCGACACCTCTGACATTCATGGCAGCTACTTCCTCCACGTCTCTCACTAATTTGCAATCCCAAGCGGTATGCTTTGTCTATTTCTCTTCCTCAGCTCATACTATTTCATCTAAATTTCTTCATGGGTTTTATTTATTTCGTTGCATTTTGATTCAGATATTTGGTTCTCCGCACAGTTTAAAGGAAATTGAGAAAACCCAGTTGAGAATTCTTCCTTCTGTTAGGTAAATTTCTGTTCCTTTAGTTATCAGTTTGGGTTTGGGATAATGATCATTAATTTTGATTTGGGATTGCTTCTCTTATCTGAGATTCATTTAGTATTTTCAATTTGACAATATTACATGCATCTAAAGGGATTTCTTATGGTGATGGCATTGTCTTTTTTTGTTGGGACCTCTTTCTTTAGTACGTCTATATGTTTAGTTTTATAGGTTCTATAAGTAGTGTGTCTTTTTAAAGATTTGTCAAAAGAAGTTTTGTTTTGTAATGTTTAAATGGAAAAATCTCTAAGGAGATGTTTTGTTAATATCCAAATATATTCAGATTTATTTATTTATTTGTGGTGATGTTTGTAGAAGAAAAGCTCTGAACTTGCAAATGATGGCTTCTGGAAAGACACCTGGACTGACTCAGGAGGCTAATGGTGTTATAACAGATAGAAAAAATAACACTGATGTATTTGATGACATGAAACAGCGGTTCCTCTCTTTCAAGAAGCTTAAGTACATGTAAGTGGTACAGACCACTTGTCTTCACTCTTTTGCTTTATCAATGGTTTATAGTTTCTTTATTGCCTTTCTGTTACCTCACCTGATGATATACTCTTGAACAGGGATAACTTAGAACACTTCAAAAGTCTGGCAGATGCTCAAGCTCCAAAGGTAGCTTTTTTTGTTTACACTTATTGTTCTTTAAACGCATTGATATATCTTTGATGGTTTAAAGAGAAAGGAATTGTTACTAACAGTTTTAAGAACAGTTTCTGGTGATTGCTTGTGCAGACTCTAGGGTTTGTCCTTCTGCCATCTTGGGATTTCAACCAGGTGAAGCATTTACTGTTCGTAACATTGCAAATTTAGTACCTTCTTATGAGGTATATACAGTTAACCTTAGAATGCCACTTTTGTTTTATTGGCTACTAGTTCACATTTGATCTGATTTCATTTTCCTATTGTGTGAAGTCTGAACCTACTGAAACAAAAGCCGCTCTCGAGTTCTCTGTGAATACTCTTAATGTAAGTATCTATGAATGTTCTGTTTCCTTCATGGCTTTCTACATAGTTGATTCTTTTTTTCACTTAAAACTCAAATCTCAAGGCAACATACACCGACCACAGAAACACAATGTGTAGTTATATTATATATATATACATTGATTATAGTTCTTGTTGTCTCATTGATAAACATATAGGTAGAGAACATCTTAGTCATTGGTCATAGCCGTTGTGGAGGAATTCAAGCTTTAATGGGGATGAAAGATGAAGTTGATTCCAGGTTTTTTACTAGTTCTTGATTCATTCTATTGAAACCAATACATTAACTATTGATATTTTGCTAACATTTCATTTCCAAATTAACAGTAGTTTCATACAAAACTGGGTAATTACGGGTAAGACAGCAAAAGAAAGCACTAAAGCTGTTGCTTCAAACCTCCACTTTGATCATCAGTGTCAACATTGTGAAAAGGTGATGTTGTTTTTAGTAAATAAGTAGAAGTTATATCATATGTTAATCAGTGAACTTTATATATGTATTATATAAAACCATGTAGGCGTCGATAAATCATTCATTAGAAAGGCTACTTGGTTATCCATGGATAGAAGAGAAAGTGAAGAAAGGATCATTGTCTCTTTATGGTGGATACTATAACTTTGTTGAGTGTACATTTGAGAAATGGACACTTGATTATGGAGCAAGCAGAGGTAAGAAAGAAGGCAGTGGAATAGCTGTTAAAGATCGGTCAGTTTGGTGTTGAGTACTGAGTAATGACTTATCTCAATCTTCATAAAGTTTCATTCATACTTAAATAGAGAAATCATAACTCTTTATGTGATGGGCCTTATCATGTGTTTGTGTGTTGAAGTCATTTCAGTTTTATGAGTCTTATTGTGTGGTTTTAGGTTGTTAAGATAAATGTTTGGTAAAAGTTTCAGTTTTATTTCTAATGTTTTAATTTATTAACTAGTAAAAAAATTAAATAATATATTAATAAGGTTAAAACAGAAAATTTAATTTTTTTTAATCTATGTAAAGTTAATAAAAAGACATATAATTTAAATAAGGTATAATAATAGATAAATAAATAATAAGAATAAAAGAGAAGAAAATATATGTATTTATTTTGTTAAATTTATAAATTATAACTAGAAATGCCCATATAAACTGAAATATTTCAAAAAAAAAAAAAAAAACTGAAATATTTCAAATAGTGTTTTACTCCAAATTTAACGAACCAACTTTTTATATTACCAATACCACAAATACAAACAAGCGTAAAAATACAATATAAATCAAAAGGAAATTAAAAGATACAAATCATCAAAACATGTATATGCGTAATCAACCAAACCAAAAAAAAACACAACAACGAAACAACTTAATATTACAACAATATAATACGATGTACATAAAACACATGAAGTGTGACAATTAAGGACTCGTGGTTGTAGAAGGAGGAGGGGAGAAGAATGGGAGATTAGTCGGAAGAGAAGGGATTGTTGTCGGAAATGAAGGCAAAGTTGGCATTGAAAATGGAGGCATTGAAGTAGGAAGTGTTGGTTGTGGTAACGTTGACGGCATTGGAAATGGAGGCATTACAGAAGGAAGAGTTGGTTTTGGTAACGTTGATGGCATTGGAAATGGAGGCATTGAAGTAGGAAGAGTTGGTTTTGGTAACGTTGATGGCATTGGAAATGGAGGCATTGAAGTGGGAAGAGTTGGTTGTGGTAATGGAGGTAGTCCCATTGTTGGGATAGGTAAAGTTGGCATTTGAGGAAGAGGTTGTTGTTGTTGCTGGAGAAGACGACGTGAGGCTGAGCAAGTGTTGATCATAATAGAGGAAGAGAGACTCATTAAGAAAGCAACGAGAAAGAGATTGTTGTATGATGCCATCTTGGTTGTGTTAATGAATGTTATAAAGTATGGTTTAAGCCACTCTCTAAGTGTTTCTTTACTTATATCGTTGCTTTGTGTTTATGAGAAATTTAGTGATATGCTCTTTGAGTTTATATAGTGGCAAACAAAGACTTTTGTATAGTGCCTTGTTTGGTAGTTGTGTTTTACGGTTTAGAGTGGTTGGCTTGAACCTTTGTTAGTTCAACTTAATGTGTGTGTTTTAAATATTATTTTGACAATTCAAGGATTTTGATTTAGAGTTAGTTCAACAATAAAAAATAGACTTGTCTCTAGTACACATGTCATATGATCCAGTTCTAAAATATACTATTTTAAGGTTAAAATGTCTAATTACAACCGTTAAATATAGTAAAAAAACTCGAACCGGATAGACAAATAAATCATGGTTTAGTTATGGAACGGATCCGACCGGTTGAAACCGTAATAACTTTTATTTCTTTCTTCTCAATATCGGTATGATTTTAATAAAATTTCATAATCACTTGCCGTTTCAAAATTTCCGGATTCTTCGTGCATCCTATAGTATACGCCTTTGAAGTTTCAAACCTTCTTTAGTCGTCGGAACTGTAACTAAGTATTGATTCGGCGGCGATGACTCTGCGGTTAGTTAAATCCGGAGGTAAACGCAAGCAAATGGGAGTATTTGATTACACTGACGAGGACGATCGTGTTGAAGAGATTTCGAAGAATCTCCTTCGAAAATTCGATTCACCAGTAACTAAAACCTCCTCCTGCTCCTCCATGGATAAGTATGAGTTTCTTCAAGTCTGTAAGTGTGTATTCTCTATTGAATTTTTGTTTCGGTTGGTTTTTGGGTATGCTTGGAAATGTATTTGGGTTTATAATAATCAGAAGATCAAGTTGCTGTTTAACTCAAGATATTATTATTTTGTTCAATTGGCGTTTGTTAGTGTCTGGACCTTGAATCTTTGATTAAAGTGTTTATTCACTTTTGTGTGATATATCTAAACTAAAGTGGAATAATCATATGAGTTTTCTTAGAACTAGAACATCAAGTTTTTACATGGTAACACAAGACAACGAAGATCTTATTCTTGCGTTATATCTTTGCATTGCAGTTGCAGAGGATACCCAAAACGAGAAAAGAGAAGTGCACCACATAGTTATTGATGTTGAAGGTAAAAAGTAAAGATAACTACGTTCTGGAGGATAGTTCTCGACTGCAAATGATGAAATTGTTTTGAGAATAGTGTAGAGTTCCAAATTTTACTTGTGAAAAAAGTATTTTATCACATGAAAAATTGAATCATCATCACTGATTGTCATTTGTCAATATGATTTACTGCAGAAGCTAAACCATTCTTTTTTATGCAGTCCCAGCAAAAGAACAACAATCAAGGTGTGAACTCAGCGGATGTGGAACTGTGAGGCTTTTTCATGCAGCCATGAACGAGTTATCAAAGAAGTAGGATTGTCAAGAAATTTTCTAATTATTTTCGTACAACATATTGCAGGCTAACCTGATTGATTTAATCTCTGATGGATCCCATGAAAGGATTGGAATCAATTTGTTAACTTCATCATCTCTGCCAGAAAATGATGAAGGTTTTGTAGCATTCAGTGTTCTCAATCTAGTTCCAGTCTTTCTTTTGCTGTTTCTACCTTCAAGATTGCTTGCTCTAAAGAAACTTTTTTAATTATTTTAGCCTCAACTGGAGAGGAAGCCACAAATTCTGCTTCTAATCCACATGAAATTGTAAGTTTTTTCGATAGAGACATTTAAGGATCACAAACAAGATAAAAACCTTAAGGTTTTCTTCCTCTGAAAAGTTGTCAATTTACTGGCCGTTTCAAGAGTTATGCAGGTGGGTTTATATGCAGACAATAACTCATGCTTTCTTTTTTATGCATTTACAGTACTCCGAGAATTCACATGTTCTCATCAACCCTGATGTTATTATATATGGAGATATATACTGTACAAACTCTAAGTTAACATTTTCACGCAACTATATGAATGTTGAAAGTTCATCTGTAAATGCAACTAAAGGGAACTTTAGTTCTCAGTGGGCAATAGAAGATATCATCAGAATTGAGTCTCAATGGTGTTTAGAGGTGAGTTCTTCTAAAGCTTCATTTATGGTTGATGGGTCTTTCAATGATACTTTAGTTATACTTTTAGGTTGAGACTGCCTTCGTGAACATCCTTCTGAAGTCCAGGGATCCTGAAGGAGTCGACAGTGTGAACAAGATATCAGGTTTACCATAAAGTTCACTTCTGTTTATGTTAGTGTGACTTAAGTTTGAGAGTGTTTCTTTTTTTTCACGCAAGGGGTTTCTTAAACTGGAAACTGTTAAATGAAAAAGAAGGTTATCACATCATATCTCTGTATTGGTAGCTTTTGATGTCTAACTAACATCCAACCCATGCTGACAGGCATTGATCTCCTGAAGTTTTCCGTTTATGACCCTAAATGGTCTAAAGAAGTAGAAACCATCAAATTACTGGAGTCGAGATACAAAGATATTTGGTTTGAATCGTTTGATACCATAACGTAAGTCATCATGGAAAGGCAATGTCTATATTAAATTATTAACAAGGACCACTTATGGCTCAAATCCTATAAAAGTTAGGGGGAAAGAAAAGAAAATAAGTTTTATTCTGTGGTTGTTGAATGTTGACAGAGAAAGCGAGGAAAGTACTTCAAGTGAACACAATTTGGGAACTTCACTCACCAAGTGAGTATGAACTATATAGTATCCTCGATGGTTTATAAAATGTAATCTGACAATGTGGTGTTGTACTCTTATTTCTGTCATTTATGACTTATGTATGCTGTGGTGATACCTGAGAAATGTGCAAAATTATGGTAGAATTTTCTATTAGTTTTTTGAGGCGAGCTATATGATGAATGTGGTTCGGATTCCCCATCTAGCTCCATGAATTATATACTCCACATGTATATGCATGCTTTAAATTAATTTAGATATTTAGGTATTGAACCCATTTGGTTTTATCTGACCTCTTGATATGTGCTGCTTGTATTCTGATCTTCAGTCTCGCTCATTTAATTTTATCTTACCTCTTGATGTGTGCCTTTTGTATTCTGATCTTCAGCCTCGCTGATTCATTTGAAGATCTAGTATACCCTCAAGGAGAACCAGATGCTGTAGTAGTTAGGAAGCAAGACATTGAGCTTCTGAAGCCAAGACGTTTCATCAACGATACCATCATTGATTTTTATATCATGTAAGTTATACCTTTTCCATTGACTTAACATTAGATGGAAAATGCCTATATGACTGAATGTGCAAGACTAGATCCATCAAATTTTCATGAGTCAAAAATTAGTTCTCCTTTCGTATGTTGAAAATATGCAAAAACGCATCAGTACATGTTACGCTTTGGATTGTTAGTGAAAAAACTTATGGTATTATATTTGCTTTCATTTATATTGACTTTTTCCATGCATATGATAGTAGGAACTAGTAAGGAGCTTGTAAAGTTTGGTTAATACTTGCAGGTATCTTAAGAATCAAATACCACCTGAGGAACGGGGCAGATTCCACTTTTTCAATTGTTTCTTTTTCCGTAAGCTGGCTAACTTAGACAAAGGTTCACCTAGCATGCTTGGAGGAAGGGAAGCATACCACCGTGTGCAGAAGTGGACTAAGAATGTGAATCTTTTTGAAAAAGATTATATATTTATTCCTATAAACTGCAGGTGAAACATAATTCATACACATGATCTTTTTTCTTACCGCTGATAATATTACTTATGCTTGCATTTGATGCAGTTTTCACTGGAGTCTGATTATCATTTGTCATCCCGGTGAATTAGTTCCTTCTCATGGTAAGATTAACTTGCTATGTTATTTTCTTATGCTCGTTGAACTTAGTTATACAGCTTATAAATAAATTTTCCCTCTGCTGGTGATGAAGTCGAAAACCCACGAAGGGTCCCCTGCATCTTGCATCTGGACTCAATTAAAGGAAGCCACAAAGGTGGTCTCATAAACATTTTCCCGAGGTATGCTCTAAAACATTTCATTAAAGTTCACTACCATTGCATTTATTCGTTCCTGACATTTGGATTTCAAGAGACCATTTTAAAGTCGCAAAACTTTTAAATGTGAGTCACTGAGTTATTGCTGGTTAAGATAGTTTTTGGTGAAAATTATGCATCGGAGGCTGAATTTTTCTTTTGTGATCTAAGTGGACTATATGGTGTTGGGTTTGCAAATCATGATTTGATTTCTTTTTGTCATGAAAGTCTTCATTAATTTACAATCCATTTACATCTTCTTCCATTTTTTTCACTTGTCATTATCATACCTAATAAAATGCATGGATTTTCTCATGATTGTACATCATGAGTGAACTACTAATATGCCCATCATGTGTTCACAGTTACCTACGTGAAGAGTGGAAATCGAGGCATGGAAACACAAAAATTGATTTCTCAAGTGCTCCAAATATGCAGTCCATCTCACTCGAGGTATTGCTTCCTAAAATGGTTGAACCTATCTGAAGCTCAGATCGAAGGAGCATGTCAAAACTAATATAATTCTGCCGTAATCGTGTAAAACATAGTACCCCTGCATCTATGCGTGCAATTAATGAATGAGCTTGATAGGTGAAGCTTTATTCAGCAGAATTATTTGTGTCTAACATATAAAATCAATTTTGTTAGGCTTTTTTGGGAAACATGTTACTATTCTAGTGTAGTCGGCTAATTTTTTTTCATTGTAGACATTGTGAAAATTTGTTCAATGGTTTCTGAAGCTTTTGCTTCCTTTGAAAAATTCAGCTCCCGCAACAAGAGAACTCATTTGACTGTGGTCTATTTCTACTCCACTATTTGGATCTTTTTGTGGCTCAAGCTCCTGCTGAATTCAATCCTTCCCTTATAAAAAGATCGGCAAGTTTTGTAAGTTTTCTTTTTTTCCCCATCTCCTTGGGTATGATGATGTTGCATCTGACTTGATGAATTTACTGTGCCATAGTATGCAGAACCTAGTTAGCGTACTATATCCATAAACTTAAGAGACTATTGAAACATGCATTTGGGATTTATTTTCTGTTGGAGATATAAAGTTCTGCCAACTATTATCTGTTTCACAAAAAATATTTTAGATAAGTGATACAAAAAGGAATAATCTTATATACAGTCAATGTGGAGTCTTGTTGAGCAGTAGTTTATGTAATTTTACACGCACTACTGCGAAGATTTCGATTTTTCTTATGATATGAACTAACTCCAGCAGAAACAGTGATTTGAAGGGGATGTTTTGATTTGTTTTCTGCTTCTTTTCAGCTAACTAAGAATTGGTTTCCTGCGAAAGAAGCTTCCCATAAGCGTAGATTCATTTTAGGGTTGCTTTACAATTTCCACAAAGGTCATGATCCAAGTATTATGCCTTCTAGTTCCAAAAGTAAACCACCTCATTGTGAAGATTTCGATAACAACGAGCAAGAAGACAGAAGCATGAATGTGATTGAGGTCTCTAAATGGAGAAAACCATTGGATGGTTCCTCATCAACCGTCACAGACATTCCCCAAACAAAGACTTCATCTCCAAATCTGATTCTTAGCAAAGAAAACTTTTACACAGGAGGTTATGACCCTAAGTCTTCTAAGCGCCTAAAGGTGTTTATGTCGCCTATAGTGGTAGTTCCCTTTTCTATGTCTTCAAGTTAGACTCAACTGCTAACTATTATATGTTGATAGCGAGTAAACACTTTCTCTAAAACCAGGAAGAAGTTCAAGAAAGTGGTGAGAAAGAAACCCATTCGCCAATGGAGATACAAGAATCTATTGGACAAGAGATAGAAACACTTAACATCGTGGACAGTGATGATGAGGAAGAAACAGTTTCAGTAGAATACATCTCTGATTCTCAAGATTCATATGAAGTTGAGGCGAAAGGTGAAGGTGAAGGTGAAGATGATGATGATGAATTGCTTATAGTCACTGGAGAGTCCACAGGGATCCATAGAACCAGAGAAATCAAGTCTGATTCAGCATCAATCGAAGAAGAAGTGCACAAGAGTAGAGATTTAACTACTTATTATGATAACATTCTTCTTGTGTTGTCTGATGATGAAAGAAGCTCAGATAGAGAAATCTCCATAGTTACAAATCCTCATGTAATGGCCAAGAGGCCAAAGACTTGATATTCTAATGTAGATGAATATACCAATCTAATGCCTTTGAAATGATGATATAACATCTGAAAACTTTGAACTGTAATTTTATTAATACTGACAAACCATAAAGTACCTTAAGAACAAGTTTTAGTTTCATAATATACAATAGTTGTCTCTTATACGAAACATATCAAAGCTTAGAAAAAAAAAATCAGCTATTATTATCCAAGTGGGAAAGATGAAAACAGAGAGCTCACACAATTCTTTAAAAACAAAAAGAAACAGATGATATTGTCCATTCAATGAAGCTGTACTTGTTGATCACATTCACACGTCATCTCTATTCCGATGCTCCAAGAGCAATTGTTCTAACTCCTGCCTGCGTCGCTCTATCTCCTGCAACAACAACAAGTGTCATTTGAGTGATAATGATGCAGATAGGAGTATGTAAACTCCATTCAAATACTTGCCTCAAGATCCTTAACAGCTTGTTCTCTTGAAACTTCCTTTTGCTGACGGGCACGCTTCAGAAAGCCGATGCATAGAACTCCCTGAAGTTCAGACAACAAACAAAGTTAAGAGTCATCCAAGTGATCCTAGAGATTTGCTACCCTGCCACCAGATGAACCACTTATTTACCAAAGTTAAGAGTTATCCAAGTGAATCTAAAGGTCTGGGGCCAAAGTGCTAACATGGTTCATACTGGACTAACCCATAAATCACATAAACAAGCTGGTAGCCTTCAAATAAGACTATTCATTCACTTAAGATCAAAAGAAACAATGAGATGATGAATCTAAGAATCATTTTTTCGAGCGAAACACATTGTAATAAGCAAGATGCAAACACAAAAACAATAATGAAAAGATTAAAGTGAAATCTTACTGATATGAAATAGATAACACCACAAGCAAGGAGCATATAGCTTGCGATATTCTGTAGAAGCAGGAGATCCTTCTTTTGAGATAGATAGTCAGGGAAAGCTCTTGTCATCACAGCAACACTGAAATAACCAAATCAAATATATAAATATAAAAACAAAAACTTTGATAGCAACCGAGCAATGGTCACATTCTTGAGTTCCTCCTCGTCTTGAATGAGGTGAAAGCAGCATATACAAATAAAGAAGCACCAGATTCACCTTTATACAAATACAAAAATGAGGTTACAAAAACAGTGTTTTTAACTTACAAAATCTGAAGCATTCCTCTGCCAGCCCAGTATTCAAGAACCTGTGTAAGATAAGGTAAGTAAAATGAAAGAAGCATAGTATGAAAAGAGGAGAAGATGAAACCTTTGAGAATTTAAGGATGAAACTCCATTCAGTCTCAGCGAGAACAACAAAAGAAGCAATCACCACAGCATAACACCGGAATATTCCATCGAATAACTGCTTGGTTCAGAAAACAAAGATCACAATATGTAATGAATGGAAACAGTCGAACAGAGATAGAGAGAGAGAAAGAGAAGGAGAGATTTTTACATCGTGGCTATCTCGGAAGGAACGAACAGCAGCGAGAACATTAACAACAACACAGAGAATGGCTATGAGAGAAGTAACAAGGCTGAAGCATCTACAAACAACAAGGAAAGGGTCTGCTCTGTTTCCGAGTCTCGATTTCAATGATCCGGTGGAAGGTCCAGCGGATGTTTCTTCGATTTCTTCACTCCTCTCCATATTCTCCGAAGAAGATCTAATCGTTTGCTTAGACGCGAAATCGAAATCGATAATGATTGGTTAAGATGCACAAAGTGAGAAAACTGGGTACTAAAGCTGGATTCTTTCACCAGCCCTTCAAGCCTTCTCTTTTATTCTTCTTCCTTCTTTTGTATATAAACCAAACTGTTTTGCTATATGTATATTATTACATTATTATTATTATACGTTGTTCGAAGATATTTAATTTTTTTTGGATATTCTTAGTAGTTGTGATACATGATCTATTCTTAGAATTCATGACCACATGGTCCAGATCATTCAGTTTTTGGCCAGAGTTGGCTCTATTATATAACTCAGAGGCTCCACCATAAAATGTTATTATAGTGCACGTTGGCCGAATCAACAAAACTTCAACATTTATTTTTGTAGTCAACGAAAAGATTAAAATTTAAATGACAATTTGAAAATTAAAACTTTTAATTATAAGTATTATATTTTGTTTGCTCTTACGCGTTAGCGTTTGCCGTTTGATTGGTTAAAAGCAGAGTCGCAAGTCACAGTTCCGTTGGAGAATCAATTCACTATTTCATCCACACAACACAATGTTCTTCGAACACACCAAACTCGCTTTTTCTCCGATGATGCCAGATGGTACGTATGTCAATCAGAAGGCGAAGAACATCACAACTAACGACTAAATTATGACTAATTCACATAGTAATCACCAAATAGTTGCAATTTGTACATCTTCATATTTCAAATGTCGTTAAATAGTCATTCAAGTGTGATACAATAGTTGGTAATTAATCACTATAATTAGCGACTAAATTACGACTAATTCATTATTCATGTTGTTTAGTTGTTATTTACTGACTAATTAATGACTATATATTTTACCAACTAATTATTACCGACTACATGAGTTAGTCGTAACCAACCATTTAGTGACAATATTACGATTATTTCACTGTTCATGTGGTTTAGTCATTAATTAGTCGTTATTTGCCAACTAATTAACGACTACATATTTTATCGACTACATATTTTATCGACTGCATAAGTTAATCTCATGGTAGTCATAATCAACTATTTAGTGACTATTTAGTCATAATCTCATGGTAGTCGGTAAAACTTTATTTTCTTGTAGTGTTTGGTAACTAGGTTTTGCTCTGTTATTTATAAATTCATTGTAAACCTACCAAGATAATATACAAAACATTCTAGTCACTTTGTCTCTTGTCTCAGCCGTAACACATTTTTTTAGCCACATTACACCACTATTTTGTTTTCCTAACAACCCCTCTCGAAAACTCTAAACTTCATATGTAATAGTTATTAATGTATATTTTTGCACGGAGAATTACACAAGAAAACTAAGAAAATGACAAAATGAAAAACCTTATTATATTATACTTTTAGTTATGATATGTAGCTAGTGTTTTGTATAATTAGTTAAAATAATATTTTATTAAATTGGTCCGTATTCCAAAAATAAATGGTATTTCAAATTATTTTTCCAAAAAAATTGTTCCTGTGTTTCTGAAGGTGGCCCCAAATTTCGGTGTTATATACGAGTGATGAGGCAAGGTAAAGTTTGTAAACAATCTTTTAGGAAAAAAAAAAAGTGGATTCACCGTTGAAAAAATTTAGAAAGAGACTTCCACTATCATTTGAATTTAATTGAGAAAACATAAAAAAAAAAAAAAAAA
>KE156822.1:9792-27695 GCA_000411055.1 Leavenworthia alabamica
CGACTTGGCTCTCGCCGTGCCGTCGTCATCTCTTCCTACTCACTTGCAAAAGAATGCTTCACAGGTCAAAATGACGTCGCTGTATCAAACCGTCCTCGTTTTATAACGTCTAAATACATTACTTACAACTACACAACCATCGCAACCACACCTTACGGTGACCACTGGCGTAACCTCCGCCGCATTTGCTCCCTCGAAATAGTCTCCTCAAAACGTCTAGCTAATTTCCTCCACATCCGCAAGGAGGAGATCCAACGTATGCGTACAAGACTATCACGTGACGCCATCATTGGAAAGGAGGTAGAGCTCGAGTCATTATTATATGATCTAACGTTCAACAACATTGTGAGAATGGTTACAGGGAAGATATATTACGGAGACGATGTTAGTGACAAAGAAGAAGCAGATACGTTTAAGAAACTATTTACTTTTATTACAACTAATAGTGGCGCAAGACATCCTGGAGAATACTTGCCATTCTTGAAGATATTTGGAGGGAGATTTGAGAAGGAAGTGAAAGCTGCTGCTAAAATCATAGATGAGATGTTACAACGTTTGCTTGAAGAGTGTAAGAGTGATAAAGATGGTAACACCATGGTTAATCACTTGCTCTCTTTGCAACAACAAGATCCTGATTATTACACTGACGTCATAATCAAAGGCCTAATGCTGGTAATTAACCCTATCAATTACATTTATACTAAAAAAATATTGTTTCTGTCAAATGGGTATATTCAAGGAAAAATAATAATATAATAGCGAATTCGCGATATCAGTAAAAACAATACTTGACATAATATTGTTTCCTGATTTTTAGGGTTTTTAAAATTTAGGGTTTCAAAAAATTAGGGTTTCAAAAAAATATTGTTTGTGGGATTGGAATTTCTGATGATCAAAAATTTATGTGTGTGTTAGATTTGCATGTGTCACCTTTTTGAAATAAAAATTATGAATGAGACAGGGAATAATGGTTGCATCATCAGAGACATCAGCTTTGACAATAGAGTGGGCGATGGCATGTTTGTTGAATCACCCAGAGATTTTGAACAAAGCAAAATTAGAGATCGACGAGAAAATCAGACAAGACCGGTTGATGGAAGAATCAGACATGGTCAACCTGCCTTATCTCCAAAACATAGTCTCAGAGACACTCCGGCTATACCCAGCAGCACCAGTTCTTGTACCAAGATCAACAGCCGAAGACATCAAAATCGGAGGTTACGATGTGCCACGTGATACAATGATAATGGTTAGCGCTTGGAGTATACACAGGGATCCAAATCTTTGGACCGAACCAGAGAGGTTTAACCCAGATAGGTTTAATGGTGAGGGAGGAGGAGAAAAGGACGATGTTCGTTTCCTAATGGCGTTTGGAAGTGGACGGAGGATATGTCCTGGCGTTGGATTTGCACACAAGATTGTGACATTGGCGTTAGGATCGTTGATTCAATGCTTTGAATGGAACAAAGTAAGTGAGGGTCCAGGTATGGCAATGCGTATGATGGTGCCTTTACGAGCTTTGTGTAAGACTCGATCCATTATGGATAAGCTTCCGGTCCACTCAAATGTGTAATTCTACTTTGTTTACTTTATATGCAAAATTGCAACACTGTGCTGCGTTTTTGTAACCAAGACTATCGAATAAATTGAAAGACCATGTTTATCAAACGAGACTGAAATTTCTACTATTCATCCATTTTTTTGGTTATCTAATTTCTTGAATCCAAAATTTAAAGAAAAATATAAAGACAAACTGAGAAGAATTTATTGTTGTTTTTTTTTGTATTAAGTGCCACATTTTAATACATATTGTTTGATTTAGTTCATTAAAATTTAATTAGGATTCATGATATTTTGCATTATTTAAAAAGAAAACAAAAATGCATGGTTTTCTCAATTATTATCCTTTAAATCAGATATTAACTCTACACATAGACTCACATACACATTTGTATACAGTAGTTAGTATACAAGGCAAAGAATTTTGTTTGATACATACAGTACTAGAAGGTGTTATGGAATTAAATATTCGTCAAGCATAATATAAAATACTATAAATAAGATTTTTTTTATGTTTAAATAATATTTGTTTGAAAATAAAAATAATGCATATAATCATAACTAGACATAACAACATACTAAAACTTAGAGTTGACAAAAAAACATAAACATAGATAAACCTTTTCCAAAACAAATAACAATATAAAATTAAAAACACAGGTTTAATTAAATAAAAAAAAACTATTTTACTTGTTAACAATTCTTCTCATACCGGTTACAACTTCAAAGGGAGGATTACACATGGTTTTTTTGTTTCACCAACTACATAGTATATTTTAGTATTTTTTGAGCAGAGATTTAGAGAACTTTAGGGCAGAAGACCGTTGATTCAGTGCTTTGATTTGGGAGAATATGATATGTCAGAGTGCTGGGTTAGGTATGCGGAAGAGGATCCTTTAAAGGCTATGTGCAGGCCTAAGCCCATTATGATTAGTCTTCTAATCTGATTATAAAGTAAATAGGTAGGATAAGTAAATGTAACTTGCTGAATAAGATGTATGATTATGACTAAAATGGGTTAATGATGTAACTGTTTAGTTTTGCTTTCATAAATAACAACCAAATATATTTGAAATATATTTTTAACTATATAATATAAAATTATCAGCCGAAAAAATATATTTGACATGAATTTTTAACTATATATATATATAAATATATAAAATAAAATTACAGTATATTACATATGGTAATTTTATATTTAAAATCAATGATGCAAATAATGATTAAAATATGTTAGTATATATTTTTGGCACTTTTTATTAGTTTTTATATTGTTTATATTATATAATATATTAATAATTAAATTTATCTTGTTTATAATATAAATTCATCAATAACTATTTATATTTTGCAGGTGAAATTATAATTTTGACAATAGGATATCTGATAAAACATTTTAGTTGAAATAAATAAAATTAGAAATAACCATATACATATAATGTAACATGATAATTAATATCTACTTTCAGAATTTCTATACATTTTTTCTAATAGTGTTAGTTTTTATTTAGTATTGTTTAAATAATAAATTATAGATATAATATATAATTTAGAATTTGTAAGTAATTGTAACAAGAAATTATTTTCATGAAACACTTTCAAATTATTTTCATGAAACACTTTCAACTAGTCCTCGGCATAAAAACCGAACCGAATATATCAAACCGATTCGAATTTAAAAAACAAAAACCGAACTGAACCGATATGCTTATTTGGTCTTAAACTGTGGCTTTTTTAAATTTTTGAAAAACTGAATTTCGAACCGAATCGAACCGACAACCGAATAAACCGATATTTTTTATTTTATTTTTATTTTTAATGTTTTTTACCTTCTCTGTCTTTATTTAATTTTAATTTAAGATTTTTATATGTTTTATATATTTTTAAATCGAATCAAACAAAAGTAACTCAAATAAAAAAAAATTAAAATGAATTGTTATTTTTATTTTAGAACCGAACTAAAACTAAAATATAATAACCGATCAGAGATGTTTTACTATCCAAAACTAAATCGATCAAAGATGTTTTAATATTCAAACTAAATCAAGTAACATTTTTAAAAACTAAACCGAACTGATGTGTTTATTCGGTTTTAAAATATGAGCTTTATAACTTTAAAAAAACCGAATAACAAATGAAACGAACCGGTGTATTTATTCGGTTTTAAACGATGATTTTTAAAATTTTTTAGAAAACCGACTATCGATTACTACGAACCAAACCAAACCGACGATTCCGAATTTGCAGTACTACTTTCAAATCATAATATACATATATCTAAGTTTTCTCCAATAAAATGAGGTGAGCTGTACTTTAACAAGAGATAAAACAGATGCGAGATTTAGTGGCGGAGCTAGGGAGCGGTTACCCATAAAATTTTAAAGTTTAAATTTATTGTATTTTTAGCACAACAATAAATAAACTTCATCAATATATTAATATACTGATATCCATACATTTTAATTTTTATATTTGACACCCATAAAAATATTTATTGTATTTTTAGTAGAACAATAAATAAACTACATCTTAACTAATATATTAATATACGGACATCCATACATATTAATTTTTCTATTTGACACCCATAAAAATATTTATTGTATTTTTAGCACAACAATAAATAAACTTCATCTTAACTAATATATTGACATCCATACATTTTAATTTTTATATTGACACCCATAAACCTCCGATATACATATGAGAAGAAATTTATTTTAGAAAATATAATATAAACTTTGACTTAAATCCACAAGAAAGTTTTATTCCACTGACGAATTCTCCCACTCTGGACTAGGCCACCTAGTCTCATCAACGAAGTTACCTATAACTTTCAAATATCTCTGACATGAAGGTAAAATTAGCAGTTAGCAAATAATAAACTAAAATATAAATGACATATCATAATAATACTATAATCTTTACATTAAAATAACATCGCATAATAACGGTTTCTAAGATGCTAGAAATTTAATTTAAACAGATTATAAAATCTCATTTTAACTTGTCACATAAACGAAAAGTGTTATTGTCTATATAAATTTACCTTACGAGCTTGAACTTCCTTCAACGTATTAGCTAGTAGGGTTTCTTGAGATTTAACTTCATCTAGTGATTCCCATTCCTGTGGAAATTTCACATAATACCTAAAAATAAAATTAGAAAAACCGAGATTAAGGATATACAAAAATACATTATGCTTGTATATTAAGGATAAATTATATAATAAGATATTTACTGCAACTGATGTTCCACATTGGCCAATTGACTATTGCATTGGTCGATTTCATCTTGGATCTCCTATTTAGACAAAATTTAATGGTTATTGATTAAATACAAAAGCCACGTATGAAGTAACTTAAACCTTTTATGGTCGAAGATATAATATAAATTTTTATATATAAATATTTCCAAATAACGAGAATAAAACTTGCCTTTGCTCGATTTTGAGAACGAACTTCATCCTCGAAACTTTCTCTGCACAAATATAAAAAGGAGATTATACTTGTGATAAAAAATTATAATCTAAGCAAATATATAGCTGGTATAATTATAATTAAGGATTTAAAATTTGAAATGTTTAAAATTCAGTAACCTTAAGTTCGAGTTATTCTGCATTATTGTTTCCAGACGCCTTTCTTCTATCCAGCGTTGTATAAACTAGATTATCCATACCAATCAACAAAAAAAGTTAAAAATAAATAAATATACGATTTAAAGAAAATATTATCAAAAAAATTATTATGTATAAAAATTTAATTATTACGAAGTATTTACCGATTCATCTTCGAGGCTGTATACGATTAGATGCACCGATCGACATGTTACAATATGAAGAGTAAGTCATATATATGTGTAACATAAAATATTAAAACTCATAAAGTTAACACAATGAACTTACTTTGGACGTATATAACCAGGCAGATCCACATACTTCTGTAGAGTTTCTTCAATCCTATAAGCATATATTAAATTGAACAGTATAATAATGAACTAATAAAATACTAGAATAAGAAGAAGAAAAAACAATGAAACATGTAAAATAACAAGGAAACAAATATAAGAAAACCTTGTCTTAACATCAAAAATGAAGAGTTTGCCAGAAGGAGAAAAAAATACGAGAGCAATTGGGATATCACAGAGAATGTAAAGTTCATAAGCTTTCTTCAAAAGCCCACTTTTTCTTTTGGCAAATGCAATTTGTCGTTGTAGTCTATCTTCTATTTTCTTCATCTGTATTTTCACTCTCCCCATCTTTTTTCTTTGTTGGTATTCCTTTTACAAATTACTTAGCTTTAAAACTCAACATATAATCTACTTATATAGGCACATAATGGCTTTATATGTCATAACTTGTAGATTTTTTGCATTCTTCTGTCTTTAAAAATATTAATTAATTTTAATATAACTAAATGGTATTCAAATTATTAATTACAATAAAATCAATGTAAGATTTTGTTTTTATAATTAGTTACCATTTTATCAGCCACATGTCATAATATTGTTATAGATTTTACTAGTCTTGTAGAATATGAGCTGTATGTATGCTATGAGAATAAATGTATGATTTAGCTTGTGTAAATGTTATTGATATATACACATATATAAATGATGTATAAATTAGAAAATATAAACCCAAATAAATAATTCATCATTTGTAAATATAATATATAATCTTTTATCTTCAAACATATATAATACTACAAATAAATATAAGATATTTCATTTATTTATGGCCCAGTGACCCATTTGATTTAAGGAAAAGTGTTACTTATATTTATCCTCAAGAAGGTGGTTTTGCCATTTGGCAATAGACTATTAATATTTATCATGAATATAATATATATATATATATATATTTATATTATATACTGACAATTATGAAGACAGAAAAAAAATTACACAAACTTTTTTATGATAAAATTGTAAGAGTAAACGTTACAGAAAAACGTATTTGGTCAATAATCTGAAGTTCAAAAGTCAAACACGCCAAGTGTATGGGACCCACTTGTATTTCTAAAGATAAAACGGCAAACAAAAAACATTCTCACAACCTTCAATCCTTATAAAAGAGTAACAGTGTGTTTCTTCTACTACCAACTGATAATAACGATGAGATCTCCTTCTTTTCTCCGCCGTGTTTCTCACCGCCGATTATAATCCTTTTATTACTACATCTCCGCCAGAAATGGATAGCTAAATTCTTTTTGGTAATTTTTCTTTTTTTAATGGGTCTCTCGATTCTACTGTTTTGCATCTGAATTGTGATCTCAAAGCTTCAATTTTTTTTTTGTATGTTGCTCCTCAATTTTTCCTCATCCAATTCGATCGTTGACACACGCTCGTTCGTATGATTGAAATGATTTTGTTCAATTTCATTAAAAATGATTTTTTTTGTTTATGGGATTTTCTAGGGTTTGACTTGATAAAAAAGGAATTTGGATATGGAGGTGAAGGAAACTAAGGTAGAAATGGATGATGATTCAGTCAATAAGGAGACTGTGGTTGAGAAATCAATGATGCGTTGTACTAGTAACTTCGAGGATCAGAGTTTTTATAATGCTGATGATGATAATGATCTCACTGAGGATCGTTTTGGTGTTAGTTATGGTGTTGATGCTTCTATTCAAAAACAAGTTAAAGATGATGAGGTTGATATATTGGGTTTTAATGGCAATGATGAGACTGAAGTAGAGGATTCTGATGATGGGACTGATGGATACTCAAGCTCGTTTAGTGGAACTGTTTCTGGAAATGAGAGTGAAACAGCTTTGAATGATCAAGAAGCTGATTCAATGATGTCTAATAATACTTCTCTTCCATGCTTGGTTAGGTAAGCTTTGAATTATCAAGATGCTTTTAATCCAACGTTTTTACTTCTATATCTGTGTTGCTTGATTGTGAAAGTAATTAAATTTATACGAGTTACTTTACTATTACTTAGTTATCTCCTTATAAGGCTATATTGTGAATGTTAAATGTTTATGTTTCTGGCAGAAAGAAGAAGATGACTGATCATTGGAGGAGGTTTATACAGCCTATAATGTGGCGATGCAAATGGATTGAACTCAAAGTCAAACAACTTGAGAAACAATCACTCAAGTACGACAAAGAAATCAAAGAATCTTGCAAAGCTAAGAAGCTTGAATTTGAAAATCTCAAATCAAACGAGCTTGGAGTGAAAGTGTTGCCTCCTCTTCCATGTTTTACTCAGAAAAACCAACTCAAGAAGAGGAAAAAGAGAAACCAAGTTGAAGAGACCACAGATGTTTCATCCTTTGCACTGAACCACAATCTCTATTCTTATTACGGTATGGAACACGTTTTAGGTTATTTCGATGATCCTGTTCAATGTTCATCTGACATTAACTGTTTCTGTTTTTTTTTTTTCGTGTGATAGAAAGCCGTAAATCTTTTGCTGATGTTCTTAATGATAACTCCCGTAACCTAGGTATGGTGTCCTGAACATCAACTTTGATCTGATCTTAATCCTTTAGTAATGTTTTCTTCTTTTGTCATGGGTCATTAGATAAACGGAGTAAGAGCAGTAAGAATGAGACAGTTTTCTATGAAGAGATACCGCCTCTCGAGTTAAGAGAAGGTGATGCTTACTTGGAACAGATACTTTTGAAGATTGAAGCAGCAAAGTCTGAAGCCCTTAACTTGAAGTTTCGACTAGACAAGGTTTTGAGTGAAAATCCATGTAGTTTTTCTCCAGTCAACACATTGAATCTGCTTGAATCTGTTGATGCACTCACTAGCTCAGAACAACAAAATCCCCAGTTGGTTATCAAAAACGAAGATGAGAAATTGATAGTATCTGAAGAAAAACCAGTTGAATCTGCATCGGTTTCATCCCCTGACGAGACACTTGAAGATGATGACAACGAGACAACTGATATTTTGTTGTCTGAACTTCTAGCTTCTAGTCGAAAGGAAGGGAAAGCTAAAGTTCCAGATAAGAAGCTGAAGAAGAAAGAAGAAGTTTCAGTTGAGGCAGGTCCATCAAGAACTGTAAGTTTCTGCAAACTCAAGTATAACTTTACAAAAACCCTTTTGGTCTCTTCTCTCATATGCCTCTTTTGAAACACCAATGCAGGTAATGAAAAGAACACTGCGCAATCGTGAGGTGATGACAAGAGAAGAAACTAAACCAAAGAGACAGAGAGTTACAAGGGAGAAGCCAAAGTCCAATGTGTTGGCTACTAGGTTTAAGGTTTCCAATAGGAAGAGAAAGAGAGGAAAAAGAAGGTCAGGCTCTGCTGGATTGCGAAGAAGATCCTAAATTCCTTTACAAAGTATTCAAGAAACAAAAATCGAATCTTCGGTTAAATAGTAAAGTGTGATGTACTCATTCTAAACATCCTTAAGCCTTAAGGTACAGATACATATAATATATAAAACTGCTGTGTTTTGATTCTTCATGTCAAATATTTATTCAAACTTAATGGAACTTTTAAGAGTGTTTCTTTAAAACATTTATTTATTTCAAATACATTCGTCTTGAGAGTTTAGCAGAGACAATGGCTAAAATGGTGACTGTAGGAACAAATATAACATCAGGTATAAGTTTGATTAACTTCAACTGAGGAACATTCTCTCCTGCTCTTTTAGCAGCCATAGCCGCAGGTGGAGACACTATTCCGGTGATCATAGTGACGTCATCGAGTTTACTTGGCTTCACTGTCTTTGTCATGAACTCTATGAACACTTTCTTCTTCTCTTCTTCATCTTTGGCTTCCTTCCACCTCATAAAACAAGCCTGTTTAGATCATTCAACAACATTAATGTTTCATGTCATTTATGTATAAGAGAAGACTACTCACTACCATTAACCTTTATCTCGTCCGGTGTTGGGAAATCGAAGTGTCTGCCAGGTAAAGCCGAGTTGAAGTTGCTGTGTCACAATAGAATCAAACAATTATGTAAAAAGCAATTTTTAAAACAAAGTAGAAGAGTTAATGATAAAAGTAAAATTACTTAAAGATGTCTAAAACAGAAACGTGGAAATCATCGAAGTTGTTGATAGATTTTTGGGTAAATTGTTGGTAGAGTGAACCCATTACCATATTCATCATCTGTGCCGGTGGTAACCCTACAAAGTTGGATTTAGTACTAAAAAAAAAGTAGTAAATTATTAGGTTCAAAGAATTGCAAAACCTTTTCCGAGAAAGCCCATTGAACCACCCATATTATCTACAACTATACAAGTTATGAGTCTTCACAAAGAGAAAAAAAATCTTATGTTATATAATCTCTTTGTATTGAATATTGATGGATGTGTGGAATAAGTGACTTAGCTTGGTGGGTTTGGGTCTTTGTTAAGCAAAGAATATCTACACAAGACCTTGGTTTAAGTATATAGTTAACAATTTCTTATTCTTTTTATTGATAATCGAGATCAATATTATAATTGATACTAATCAGATCAATTTTTTCGTTTGCATTAATTAGTTTGTCAGAATTAGTTTTTCTTTAAATTCCGCAAATGCTTCGAACGTGTTATTAATTCATCCCATAACCTAAAACAAATTTTGTATGACACATTTTATGGTATTCCTTCTAACTTTTTGTTTGGAGGGTCAATTTCTTCTCTCTAGTTTCCGTTTATCACTTTATTAAATATATGAAATTGTTACTTGTAAAAAGACTACAAAAAATACAATTGGATCCATACATGTCCTGTCCAGTAATAAAGTTTAGACAGTTCATTACAGCAACTAGGCCACTTGGCTTAATAAGTAGCTGACACTCTCATTTTCGCATCAATGTATTACTATTTCCCGTTGTAATACTGATAAATTGTGCATTAACACTACATTAATTATGCATTAAAGTTGTATGTGTCATTCATTTTTAGTGAAGAATTCACACACGTAATCATCACTAAAGAGTAAAGACTAAAGACTATTGTCTCCAACAGCATCATCCCTGACAGTTATGAATTTCTTATTAACTCCATATAAATAAAATAAAAGAAAGCAAACTATATAATCAATTAAATAATACACAACACCAGATTATAAGGAAAAAAAAAAAACTAACAAAATTAAGAAGTGAAAAGATAATAATTTAAAACGCCATTACGAGAATGGCCCATGCGGTTGCGGCCGCTCCCACCGCTACATTCCTCAGTACACTTGTGCCCTCTGCTCCGCTCTGCATTTTTAGTTCAATTTTATTAAAATACAATACTGTAATATAAAAATATTTTAACATTGTTGAATTAAGCTAATCTACCTGATCTTCGGCGGATGTGGAGGGACCAGGAGAAAGTGCGTCGGTGTCAGGTTCGGGAGCTACGTTCGGTGGTGCAGGTGGTCCAAGAAGTTCAGGAGCTGGAGCTGGTGCGGTTTGATGCTTCTTCGCCGTTTTCTTATGTTTGCTTGGAGCTGGAGCAGGTACATCAGCGACCGGAGCGGCTACTGGAGCTGGAGGAGTATCAGCAACTGGTGGAGAGCTCGCCGGAGATGAAGCTTTTGGTGCGGGAGCAGGAGGAGAGCTCTCGGGAACAGGAGCTGGCGGCGGAGAAGCCGGAGATTTAGGTGATTCTACGGGTGAAGAAACCGGAATAATCGACTTCGACGGAGCCGCCGTGGGAGTGGTTGGAGTAGTGACGGAGGGGGATTTAGCAGGGGAAGTAGTTGGAGCAGCGGGTGATTTGGTCGGAGACTGGCCACCGACACCAGCAACGATAATGCAGATCAATGTAACTATCAGAAAAAAACTACGATCCATAATTTTTTCAATTTGGAGGAGAATTTAGAAAGAAGAGAGTGTTTTAGTGAAAAACGTAAGTAGTGATCTTTTTTTTCTAACCAAGTGTTGTTAGGTGAAGAGATGTGCAGTTTTTAAATATATAGGAGGTAAGAAGAGATCTGGACCGTTGGATTAGAAAAGGACCACAGACAGATGTAGCCGTTGAGAACAGAACATGAGATATCTTGTATCTGTTTAGTGTGTGACTGTGTGTGGTGTGGGGCTTTTTAGCTTTTTATTTTTTATTTTTTATTTTTTATTATTTTAGAATATAGCTCTTCTTTTTCTTTTTTAGGCTAGGTGCTTTTAAATAAGAATTATCTTGTCGTTTTCATCTGTGATTATTATATAGGTTAAAATTAAATTACTATACTATAATTTAGTAGTCTTCTTGTCTTGTCATATTAGTTGGATTTTAGAGATTGATTACCAATGTCGCTCACACATATATCATTGTCTAATTTTCGTGGTATTTTTAGTTGAAACTATATCACGGTCTACAAATTTCCAACAACCACTTGATTTTGTCGGGAAATTATTAGTTTAGATAATAACCAAAATTAGGTACATTGTAATTGAGATTGGATTTTTGGGTACATTGGATAAGAAATGTGTGGTGGGATTATCAAACAAAGATCACGGGAGAAATTATTACGACATTTATAACGTTAATAATGAATAATGAATATGAAAATAAAAAGTAATACCATAATGCAATACAATAAGACAACGACGAAGAGGGAAATGAAAACGTAGACCAAAAGAGTTTACAGGAGACAGCTGGGTTGTGGATTGATTTTGTTTGGTTTGGTGCCCGTGCCCCCACACGCATTTCAGTTTCACTTTAGCTGTTGAAACTTAATCTTACGCAATTATTGGCAATTTCGTTTAATATCTATTTTTTTAAATAGAACTTTTAGATTACAGATAATTTTGTTGCCACGCTCACCGTCATCCAAATCGAAATGGAATCAAACCTGTCCAGCCAATGACGAAATGTATTTTTTTGCTTAGGAGCTAAGATTTTTATTTCTTTTCTCTTCTCACTTTCTTCCATCCTTGTTTCGATGACTCTATTTAAAATATTCAAAAGTATTCACAACGTTTTTTTATAATATTTATATCAGGTAAAAATAAGGCACAAGTTGATCTAGCTATTTTTAATAATTTAAAACCTAAGATGTTTTTATATTTCTGTGTGCCTTTTAACTTTATTGAATTATGTATCACCAATAGTATTTTTTGCAATTTTCTACCTTTATATTTTGAAGTGGAAGACCGTTACATTTTGCGTGTCGGTGGAGAAGAACCAACCGATTGGTTGTTCCTTAGCTTTCATAAAGGTTTTGACGAGTGTTGCAGTTGCAGTGCTAATAAATGTGACTCGAACTTTCTTAATATAAGCATTTTTTATGAACAAAATTTGACATTTAATTTCAGAACATATAACGGTCATATATGATGATCACGTTATTAGTACTACCAATCAGACTGGTCAGAAATTTAGCAGCAAACAAAGATGACCGATAAGACTCGATAAGGCTTCATAAATCGAATCTGGCCCAACAAACACTAACAGTTCAACGTATTAGGCTTCGTAAATCATAAGCAACACAATTCCGAGAGAGTCTCTCATACTAAACTAGAGAGATCATACTTAAATACATTATTAAATCGGTAAAATACAGAAACACAAGAGTTAAAATACTTTAGAAATCACTAACAAAGTTTTTTTTAAACAGACATAAGTTTTCTTACTGCTCAAGGATTAGTTAGCTTTCTTCACCTCTTATGAAAAGATTGTCAAAGAGATACACAGAGAGATTTGAAACTTAATCATTGTAAGAGCTAAGAGCCGCGACAACCGAACCAATTGTAGAAAAAGCTGTGGAAATTTCCGGGTGATCTTTCCACGACGTATTGAACTTCAAGGACGGATATAACCAAGACTTAACTGAATCAACAAAGGAACTAGGTTCAACATTAAGTATAGCCTCCCAATCAATCTGTAACCCTTTTGGGATATGCTCAGTGAACTCCATATTAGCAGCTAATAGAAGTCCGAGTAACACTACAAATCCCGTTACTGCAGTCCCTCGAGCTAACGGCATAAAATTGTACCTGCGAAAAAAACAGAAACTTGCAATCAAGTACCAACAGCTTCTGAGTAATAAATCATATATTATGTTGTTATTGTCATTTACCAGTAATATGTCATCCGTAAGATAGCGTCTCTAACGGTTTCTAGAGCATTGAGGTCGACAGAACCGTAATTCTCTCCACAATAGGCATTGCATAAAGCCTGTAGGTCACTTGGAATTTTGAGATTGTTTTCTCAGAAAAACAAAAAAGATGTGTTGCGTATGCTTTGGTCTTACCTCCCAAGCTGAGGTCATTTCTTCACCAAAATCACTCCATCTTGCAGGTGTGCATGGAGTTCGAATTGCAAAATCATACCCAAGCTTTCCCCTGGATAAAAGACGAGTTTAATTTATTGAATTTTTTTTTTTGTGAAATCACATGCGAAAAGTGAAGTTTACGGTTTTTGGATGCAGGTGATTCTAGTTCCTTCAAGGCGTTTCCTGAAGATATTAACAAAGAAAAAGTAAAATCATGATATCAGTAAAATCTTCAGTGAAGAGAAAACTTGTGGTTTTATGGTACTAATTTCTAAATAACTTGTGGTTTTATGGTTTTATGGTACCCTTCAAATGCGGTACTGTCACACCAAGTAGCCACCCAGAAATCCTCACCAACAATTTTGTGTAGCTCCTCACATGTTTCAGCACGCATTATCTGCATCTCGTAGAAAAATCCAATAAGAGAACAGTGTCAAAAGGAGAATCATTTACACGAGAAGAAAGAAACACAGACTTCTTCTATCTTCTCATCTTTAGATAGATCAATATATTTATCTTTCTTGCTGCGTACAGAGAGTTTATCCTTGATGATGCTCTTTGCAAGAGTCAGGGTTCTGAAGTAACATATTAGAAATTGATCAGTCCAAGGAATGAGAACAAAGTCGTAACTGATTACATGAAAAGATCCCATGTTTTATGCATATGTTACCTTTCATAATTTGGGAAATACCGTACTACTTTAGCTTGTCCAAGTACCATCGGTGTATGAGAACCAAACCCAGAATTAAACTCTTCACTGCAGTCAGCATAAACAATCTCAACCACCGACGTAATCCAAATGAAATTAAAATTCGGAAACTGAAGTCTGTGCTAAACATAGACTTGCGGATGCTCAACCTTTTATATGTCATTAGATATTATTTACTTACATAGCAAAGGAAATGGAACTTGTACCTCAGTTTATTAACCCACACAACTGGGTCACAAGGCTCTGAAATTTGTCTCCATCTGATAGCAGACGAGTAAACGTCTTGCCAAGAGAACATAGAGCGGCCAGATGATCGATCATCTATTGAGGCATATCCAGTTGAAGTTTCAGTGTAACTGCTAGTACTACACCCAGCACCACCTCTATTCTGGCTAAGCATGTTGACTCTCTCTCTCCTCCGATTTCGTTTTCCATTTTTTGCAGGGCCTTTGTTTAAGTTTCTCCACTCTATGCGCCAAGCTCGTGAAACTTTTTGAGCAATCTCTATCACAGCCAACCCTGCCATACGATGCTGGGAAATCACGGAAACACAAAAAAATCAATGGAGTAGAACTATGGTAGTTTAGCCAGGAGAGGCTAAATTTTAGACACATATGAAAACATCCTTTGCATATTTATGTGTAGAGGGAATATTATCTAGTGATTAGATGAAACAGGGACCCTTTGGGACAAGAAAAAAGAGAGCAGCTATGATGCTTAACTGCATTCTAGAAAAGTAAAAAAAAAAAACAGAAAAAATATGTTGAAAAGATAGATACTCCAAATATTTGCGTGAAGTCACCTGACGCCTATTCGGCAAGAAACCTGGACAATCATATTGGATTTTCTTGCCAATTAAATCAGCATAACGAAGAAGATTCGCCTTCGGTTTAGTTATTGTAAGATCTTGCTTTTTCAGTTTACCCTTCTTAAGGGATTCACGTAGGGGAGGTTGTCTGTAAACCTTTTCGCATACGCTTTTTGGGTGTAATCTTTTGCACCAGTACTCCTGAAAACTCAAAAGGAAAAGAACAGGTTACATTCACCACATATACGAGTGGGAAAAAGGAGTGTCATAGTACAATGAAATTTGTGGGAACATCAGAAATATCGAGAGAGAAAAATTACCTTAAACATTGGATCTATGTCAGCATCAATATCAAAGCAGAAAAACTCACTACTAACTTTGGAAGCCGTGTACAAGGCAATCTCCTTCTGCGGAACAGAAAAAAAGAACTTCAAGGAGTTGTTGTGAAGGAAATTTAAGGGTCACTATAAATGAAGCATCCAATTCTACTTGCTAGAGGGATGCTTTCATTGTTCACTCTGCTAGTTATAGATAAACAAAGAACCATTACTCATAGATAAATAATGGAATGCTTTTAGAACATAGTCTATCATTACAGGTTGCTCTAAACAACAGTGTACGACGAAAGTAATCTTCAAAATAACATTTCAACCCAGAGAACCTCTGGGTTATCAACAAAGAAAACATCTTTTGTAACCTGATAAAATGCCAGGCATTGAAGAACAAATTTCTCCACTGCATCAAGTTCCATGTCCACTGTAGCATCATAGTCCTTTACCTGTGAGCATATTCCAGACAAGTAACGAGAGAGAGAGAGTCTTTTTAACAAATTCAGCCATAACAAACAAATATTTACCGCATCTCTATACTCTCCTACAGCATGATAGGAGGAACCTCGTAGGTACAAACACTCTATTGTGTTCTCAATGCTCAAGCCAATAGATAATTCTTGAATAGCCTTCCTGAGAAATATAATCACAAAAACAACTACAGGTGAATGTCATTGATTTAAAGACCAGCCTTGAACATAAATCTAAAGGTGATTATGACCACCAAACTTATCAGCTTCCTTCCTTTAGAACATTCTTTTGCTCAAACACAGATCTTTTACCACCGCCAGGAGAAGATAATCTTGTCGGTATCATATTTTGGAGTAGATAATGAAATATGCTTGGATAGCTCGTGGGCATATTAGGTAACATGCAGATCAACGAAGTCATATTTCCCCTTTAAATCAAATTAAGTTTCCAGCAGTCCTAGTTTCACTAACAGTACATACCTGTGTTCGCCTAATCCATGGAACACTAATCCACGTAAGTGATAGGCCTTCCAAACCCTGGTCAAAACAAGAAAATTGCCATGACTACGATGGCAAATCCAAAAATATAGTACAACTGGAGATAGTATCTCCAAATAAACGCTACCTGTTGTCAACTTGTAGAACCTGCTCAATGCATTCCAAAGCCTTGCTGTGGTCGGCTAACTCTTGATAGAACTGCCAGGAAACAACCATCAAGTACAGTGAAAAAAGAAAGTGGGAAGTGTATCGTAGTCAGTTAATTAAAGTAAGAAACTAGGACGAGCCAACTAAATTAAGGAGAATTAACTTCATTTTCTAATGGCAGAACAGAAGTTGCAGCCTTTAAGGAAACCAAATAATCAAGTACAAATTTTCCCTTCCAGAAAATCTTAATTCTTTGCCTCCAAAGGTCAAAATGTTTTTTAGAGCTAAATTCGTTTACTCACCATCACATGCATGGAAACCCAGAAATACTTTAAAGAAAAAGAAAGGAAGGCCCAAAATCCTATCTTCATCTCAGTTCAGCTAAAGAGTTGAAACAAATATAATTTTAGTATTTGTGTGATACCTGGGCGAGATGAAGCCATGCTTCAAGATAATTACTATCCAGCTGGATGGACTTCAGATGCGCCTCTTCAGCTTTTTTATATTCACCCAGAGAAGCAAATGCTAGTCCCTGCAAAAATCAACAAATTCTTACAATGAAATCATCTGCGTTCATAATTACTTTGGACCAAGAATAACATCGGACAATAGTCATACCAGATAAGTAAATGCGGACTTGTTATCTTTCTCTTGCTTCAGACATATAGATAGGTCCTTTACAGCAGCAGTGAAGTCCTTAGATCTAAAATTAACAATGCCTGAAATGATTGTGAATGTCAGTGATATTAAGAAATGAGAACTGAAATAGGACGCAAGGTATGAAAGGATACACAGCATAAAGAACTTACCTCTTTCATGCAATACATCAGGTGAGTTTGGCTCAAAAACAAGTGCTTTAGTCAGATCTTCAACCGCCTACATAAAAGGGTCGCTAAAATTGTTATACAAGAATCGTTTCTGGATTTTACTAATAAAATGCAAGCACTAAACAGGCTTAAACACAGAAACCAATCAGAGGCTTATCCAAATTATTGGATGTCACTGAGACATTAATATTTATCAGTCAATAAATATGCAGGGCGAATACTTAGAAGAAACACCATATATGTATATATATTATTCATGCATTACCAATAGAGAACTGAAACAGAGAAGATGTGGAACCTTATATATATATTATTCATGCATTACCAATAGAACAGAAGCAGAGAAGATGTGGAACAACCAACCTCAACATATTCCCCAAGAGCAGCACGA
>KE156827.1:0-10070 GCA_000411055.1 Leavenworthia alabamica
CTGCGGAAGTAGTATGGCGAGTCTGTTTTGTTTGAGTCCGATGCGGTTTAGAAATGAACCTGAATAGTAGTTCAGTTCCGGAAACTTATATCCAAGTCCGTAGTGCCTAGTGTTTTTTCATTTTGTTTCTAAACGTTTTTGTTAATCGCATTTGAGTTTGATGCAGAACACACCTATTAAACACATTTTGTTTTAGCTTAGCCTTTGAACTTAACGAATCATTGTGTAGCCATTGTTTTCCCTGTGGATTCGATACCCTTTGTACTACTGTATAGGCTGTGCACTTGCAGTTTTCCTAAGGTTTAAAACTTAGCACATCAGTAATCCATCATAGAATCTCTTAGAACGTGTTGAAACAACTACATGATCATTTTGATGAACTTAACTATGAAATGAAAATAGAGAAACACTAACATTTATCACTGTCCATTTTCTTTTCTCAATCCGTAAACCTTTCTGTATGTTTGTTCTTCTCCTTCCTGTCTTTTCCGAGATTATCCATTCGATGGAGTAGGGTTTCTACTTTTTAATCTCTCACTCTGATTTTATCTTTAATTGTGATTAGTGTTCTGGTTTTGTTGATTGTAACATCATCATCTCAAGTGAATCCACTCTCTCCCTTTTATAAACCATCAGAAGTTATATATGAGAGGTGTGTGTGATTGGTTTCTTTTTATGACACATTTTAATTCATTTAATCACATAGTTTATACATATACATTTATATCATTAAAACCATATTATATAAATATATATGAATATTACAATCATAGTCTATAATAGGGAGAGTAAGAGGGTTGATATCAAACCCATTCGGATATCTTTTCTTTGATTCAGTCTGTCACCGTATCCTATTTTATACCGAAACCATAAACCATTTATTGAACTTAAAACTTAATAGTTAGACCATTAATACTTCGGCCACACTTACGGGAAATAATCTTACAGTAGTCCTTAGTAGTATATATTTGTAGTATATTATGGATTATGTGATAGTATTCGTTTCTGTATTAAAAGTTTTTAAAATATTTATGTCGAGTACGTCACCTCGTGAAGTGGTTGTGTCAACAGAGATGTGAATCCAGAATCAGGTTTGTTCGTGGCAAAATCCGATGAAACTCCAGGTTCGTTGCCTGCATCAGTGAGGCGAGTTCCGCTATGAATGGCTTCGATTGGCGCCAAAACCTTTGATGACTTACCAAAAGAAAGAGGAAAATGAGCTCGTAGACCTTCCAATTCATCCTCCATTGCTTAACTCTTCAAATTGGATTGTTCTCGATGTCTTGATTTAAGATTCAATTTATATAACGTCCGATGGCGTCGCCACTTGGTTATCCCCGTTGCTTTACCACCGGCGAGAATAGATGGTGGCGGCTAAGTTCATAGACATAATATTGGGCCTATTAATATAGGCTTCTTCTAAACAACGTAAATATAAATTAGGCTTCAACACAAAAGGCCCAATCGTACTCTGCGATACGTCGGATTTTACAATTCATGGTGTCTTCTTTTGAACAGTAGTCACTACTCACGTGTTTTCAAGGGGCAATTTTCTGCTATACCCCTCCACATCGAAAACTTAACTTAATTATTTACAAAAAATGCTATACCTTTTACGCATACTTTATGGTTTTAACCCAAAAAACTTAAAATCAATTTTACTTTATTCTATTAAACAAAATTCAAAAAAATAAATTAAGAAATTTATTTTATTTTTAATATTTAAATTTTTTTAATAAAAACTAAATCTAGACATTCGGATTCGGTTCAGATTTTTGGGTTTTCATATAACCAAAATGAAACATATTAAAATCTAAACATAAACCGATTAATTTTCAGTTCGGTTTTTTAAAAAAAAAATTTATCTGAAATCAAAACCAAATCCGAAAAACCGAATCCAAAATCCAAAAATATCTGAAAATCCGAAAAAAATCTAAAAAATCAAAAAAAATAAAAAACCCGGAATCTCGTAAAAACCGAACAAAAAATAAAAACACAAAAAATTATTATATAATTTGGTTTATTTCGGATAAACCGAAAAAACCATAATCTGAATCCAAAACCTAACCGAAACAAAAAAAAAATATTTAATCTATAAACCGATTGATTTTAGCACCAAAATCGGTTCGGTTCGGTGCGAATTTGTTGGTTCAGGTTTTAGATTTCGGATTTGATTTTGGATTTATTTCCATCCCAAAGAAAAATAGTGAAAACACACTCTCGTTCTAGGATAAAGATACAAAACTTGAAATATAGAAAAGGGATAACGAAAAATAATTATAATATATGAGATTATTATATATATTGTCCTAACAGTGTCTGTATAAGACTATTTATTTGGTTTAATTTATTGTTTGTAAAATTCATATTTGAATAATCGTACATATAATTATGAGAATTTATATAATTATACTTTATAATATTATGATATTATTATTGCAACTTGAAAATAATTTAATAAAAAAATATTTAATAACTAATCATTATTAAAAATTACAATAAATAATTCAAATCAGTACCTTAAAAAGTATCTAAAATCCAAAAATATATTTAATAATTATTAATTATTTAACAAATAAAAATATATATATAAATATTCAAAAATATTGAACATAGTATTACTGTAATTGTACTAAATTTTGTAGTTGTACACATAAATATATATACATGTATTTTAATGTAAATAAATTTATTTAGTTGTAGCATAATCAAAATAAATGTTTTGGAGTTGTATTTATGAAATTACATCTATAAAATTATTATCAATAATTATGATCAATTTATCTAATTAAAAATACCTAAAAAATAAAAAAATATATAACAAATTTTTGTGTATTAAATAAAAATTAATAGATAAAAATAAACAAAGTATTGAAAAAATATTTCAACATAAGAATACCTTATTTATACCAAATTTTGTAATTGTACTACTCAATGTACATAGTTGTATTTTGATAAAAAAAACATTGGTTTACGATCTATTTCTCCATGAGAAGTTTCATATAACATCAGTTTCCCATCGAACTAATGCATCAATTTATTTTTTCTTCGGAACTAATACATCAATCTATTTTCCTTTCGAAACTAATGCATCAATCTATTTTCCCTTCGAACTAAATGTTTAATTTATATATCCATAAACAAAAAGTTATAAATTTCAATCTCCATCTCACCCTAATTTTTATTAAAAAAAAAATTCAAATATTTATAAAATATATAAATAAAATAAAATTACATAAAATAAAGATACATAAAATATAATATAATAAAATTTTATTTATTAAATAAAATTAGATATCAATAATAAAAAATAGACAAAAATTTGATATAATAAATAAATATTAAACAGAAAAAATAGTAAATTTAAAAATAATATATAAACTAAAANTATTAAAAACATAAAATACTTTAAAATTATAAAGTAATAATAAAAAATATTCAAGATAATATAATTATTTTAACAATTTTAAAGCATTTTTATTGTTTTATAAAAAAATATCATTCACTTAATATTATTCACTTAATATTATTCATTAATATTGTTTTAGTTAATTAGTTATGTATTGTATCAAATTTTATTTATTTTATATTATTTATATATAATTTTATAATTTTATAAATATTTAAATTTATTTTAATAAAAGCTAGGGTGAGATGGAGATTGCAGTTTATATCTTTTTGTTTATGTAGATATAAATTGAACATTTAGTTCGAAGGGAAAATAGAATGATGCATTAGTTCCGAAGGGGAAATAGATTGATGCATTAGTTCCAAAGGGAAAATAGATTGATGCATTAGTTCGATGGGAAACTGATATTATATGATACTTCTCATGGATAAATAGATCGTAAACCCAAAAACAATTAAAATAGTTGTACTAGAATTAAAACAAAATATTTTGTAGTCGTATTTATGATATTATATCTATAGAGTCTATTTACTATTGTTTCATAGAAAGAAAAAATTTGATAAAAATTCATTTTTCAACATTTTCATAAAATTTAGTACTATATTAATAGGTACTCAACATATAATTATTTTAGTTGTACAAAATTTATAGTTATATTTTTTATTGTACAGTTGTATTTTGGTGGAAAACAAGTTATTTAGTTTTACCATAATTCAAATAAATGATTTGTAATTATATTTATGATATTAAATCTATAAAATACATTAGATATCATTTCATATAAGAAAATATAATATTTGAAATGCAACAGTCAATCAACACATAAAACAACACAACAAGACAAGCTTAAAAATATAAAACATAACCATTAACATACTCAAAACACCTAAAATAGCTCTTCTACGTCTTATTCATTTTCTATAAATGATGGTTTTCGCTTAGAATCCGTATTTGAAATGTAACTTAGTTTTAGTTCTTAGAAATTTCATTTCTCTCCATCTTCTTGTATATATTATGAATCAATTCAGAATAAGTAAATTCATCTATAGATGTTTTTATCACAAAAATGTAAATTTGATCTTCATTTTGAATCTATTCCATATATCCACCTCCGATATTTGAATAAAAATTTTCATAATTAGCAAACATCAATTAATATTCATGTTTTTTTGAAAACTTTTAACGATAAAGATACATAAGTTACTTGTCGACTTCTTAGTTGTATATGGTACAACTAGAATTAACATACATTGACAGTTAGATCAGTTGTATTAATTTTTGAGTTATTGCATTTACACTAGCGATTTTATTAAAATCTATATATTGTTTTTACGTGAAATCATTCATAAAAACACTAATATTAACTGTTTAAACACTCATTTATCAACATAACCATTTAATAAATAAATATGAAGACAAATATTCAAAAACTATTAAATAGAAAATAAAATATATTTATTTACTCATAAAGATTACAATTTAAACACACTAAATAACTTTACTCCAACGTTAAACTATAAGTATATCAACATTAGAACTTTAAAATAAAATAAAAATTATCTCAAATAAAGCATTAATCGTTAAAAATTGTGAAATATCATTTTTAAAATATTATTTTTGTTAAAAAAAGAGAGAGAAAATGAAGAAAAAAATTAAAACACATGTCACCTTTTGTATGGTGAGAATATTAAATTATTACATGTCATACATGGTAGACGAGATATATTGATTTAGAAGGGGTAAAAAGATTAATTGTTTACAAATAAGGAAATATGGTAAAATTATATGTTCCCAAGTCTCATGTAAACCCTATTATTAGATAATAAGGGTGTCAAAAGAGCGGAATTCTACATCACCCCTGTGTTTTAATTTTAAACCCCAAACATTCTTCACTTTTTATTATTTTCAATTTATCTTTAATTTTAATACAAAAATGGTAAAAGACTAAAAAGCCAAAAGCTTTAATATTGTTAATAAAATAAACATTATAATTCAATCCAACAAATTTTAAACCTAACCCAGATTTGTCCCACACAAAAATTTGAAAAAACAAAAAAACAAAATTAATTTTCCCAATAGAACACTTTTCCCACTCTCCCTTTTTCTTCTTTCTCGATAGAAATAAAACCTAATCCTACCTCTTAACCATCATTGTAACATCCGTAGTCGTGCGGATGACTTATGGATCGATACCCGAGATGGAATTGACTGGAAAAGGATATGAGTTACGGTAAATCGATACCGAACCTTTAATAATGGCCCGAATGGGTTGGGTTGAGGGCCCAAACGAGCCATGGCTTGGGAAAGTTCGGGAATCGAGTTGGGTGACTTTGGATAAAACTGGGTTGGATCTGGACTGGATTTTGGCCCGAATGGGCCAGACTCAAAATAGGCCCAGGACCCAAGCCCAATAAGAGAATTTTGGAGTATAAAAATGGAAACTCGGTCCAGAGGGAGACCAAGCTAACCTTCAGAAGAAGCAGAAAGAAAAGTTGAAGAAAGAAAGAAAAGAAGGAGAAAAAGAGAAAGAGAAAAAGGTGGGATTTTAAGTTGAGGTAAGTTCTGATTCCAAATCTATGATGATATGGAATAAAATAGAACATAGTTTGAGTGTTGGTTTGGTAAAAATCCACCAGAAACCAAGGAGAAAGCTAAAAAAGGAGTCAAGAAGGATTTGTGATTTTGAGTTGGAAATAGATCGAATCAGGTAAAACTTTCTTCTTAAGATCTCTTCCTTATGATGTTAGGAAGGTGTGGATGAAATATGGTGGAAAAAAAACCAAAATAGAGGAGTTATGGTTTCAGAAAGTTCACCGTTGGACTGGCCTGACCGGGCTATGGCTGGATTGATCGGGCTGAAGGACAGTCGGATGATTCCAGAGCTTGGCCACGGTTAGCACGATCGGGCTATGAGGTAGCACGATCGAGCCAGTTCCCAGAGATAGACAGGCAGGTCGAGCCGGTTATCGATACGGGCGAGGGTGGCCTAATCGAGCCAAGGCGGGCCCGATAAATCCAAAGGCCGATAATTTTTATTTCGGATTTCGATTCTAATGTTTGTTCTATGCAGTTCTACAGTAATTAGATTCTCGACACGCGCGACAGATTGAAAGATATTCAACTTATAAGGTGAGTGCGGGACAGAGGTTAGCAGGAACCCGAACGGACCTAGGGTAGTCTGGTTTTAGGAACTGTAGCATCCTGGAGATGTTACGTAGACACGTAGATCAAGGTATCATGTAGACACATATATTGAGGTATTATGTAGGCACGTATATCGAGGTATTATGTAGGCACGTATAACGAAATATTACGGGAACGTATATCGACATATTACAGGGCACGTATATCAAGATAATACGTGGGCATGGGTATCGAGGTATCACGTAGACACGTATATCGAGATTGTTGCATATATGTTTGTGATGTTATTGCGGTGGTGTAGTCGGTGTGTTATCCGATTACGTCGGGATATTCTTGTATGATGCATCATTATATGGTGATATATATATATACATATATATATATAGTATGCATGTTTACGTTGTTTCATTATTGTATCTGAGGATACGTCGCTAGTTATCCAAGCCATCCGGATTCTATAGCAGAACCGATAGTCAGGATGAACGCCTCACTCAGTATTATGATATACTGATCACTCTCTTTTGGGTGCAGGTAAAGAGAAATGAGGCTAAGAGCGTGGATCCGGGGCTGAAGCAAAGAGATGACATCGGGGTCGACCTAGTTGGGTTTTTGTGGTATATATGTTGGTCCATGTCGGACATTTGTTTGGGTACCATAGGTTGGTATTGAATACATTACGTTATGTTGTATTTTCCGCTATGTGTTTATATATGTATATTATTGATTAAAAGTTTTTGAAACTCAGGTCGAGTATGTCACCACGTGGAGTGGTTGTATCAATCATCTTCTTCTTCTTCAATGCTGTCAGCATAAAATTAGTTATTAAATTTTCATTTATGATCATTTATTTTAAAAATTGAGAGTTAAACTATGAAATTAGAGTTATTTGTTAGTTTTAGAGAAATTCTTTTAAAAAAAAATAGAGATTGGAAAAATTTCGAACTCACCATTAGAAGTAAGCTTGGGTTAATGTAATAAAACTATAAAACTCGATTTTTTTGTTTTATGAATCTCGAAATAAATAAATAAAGTATTTTTGTTATTATTTAACGATATTAGTGATTATGTACAGAAAATCAAACACATTTGTGTCGGTAAAAACGAGAAAAATCCATAATTATATAACTGAATACAACCGATATAACTAAGAATTAAATATAATAGTATTATACAACTGATGCAACTTAAGTATTTATTGATTATATTGGACATTGTTAGTATTTTTTGTAAGTATTATATTTAATAAATATGTTTCAAAGATATATGTAGAAAAATATTGGGCATTGTTAATAATTATTGGGAAATAAAATATTGAGCATTATGTTTAATAAAATATTAGGAAAAATATTGGACATTGTTAATAAAATATTAAGAAAAATAATGGGCATTATGTTTAATAATTATTATGTTTTCTACTTATATTGAGTATTGTTAGTATTATATTTAATAAGTATGTTTCATACAAGTATTGTTAGTATTATGTTTAATAAGTATGTTTCAACTATCAAATGGTGAGAAAGACCAATCCAAGGTAAATGAGAGAGAAAAGAGAGGTGAAAACTTCTCAATATGTATAAAGTCTAATTCTCAAACAATAGAGACTTTGTTTTATAAACTTATGTGATATTATGTTGAACTTATGTTGTTTGTTGAACTTATGTTGTTTGTCAAACTTATATTATTTGTTAACTTTTTAAAAAAAACTTATGCGGTAGTATGTTGGAGTTATGTGTTTAAAAATTTATGTGATATTATGTGTTTAAAAACTTATATGGTATTATGTTAAATTTATGGGTTTTTAAAAAAATAGGAATTATTTAAATGGATACGAGTGATACAACTAAGTTACTAGGAAAATAAAAAACAAATTGGTACAAATGGATATACCTTGCACAACTAAATAACTGGAAAAAAAAAAAGTTCACGTTGCGTTGTCAAACCCGATATCTGACACAGTCAACCTACTATCTGATACAGTCAACATGTTATCTAACACAGTCAACTTTAATAATTATATTACAGTTTTTCCCCTAGAAAATAACACAATAACACATAATTATATTACAGTTGTGACTCATATGATTTTTGTACATAGTTATATTTTGGTCATTTTTTGATGATTTTCAGTTATATTGTGCTTTATTACAATTTATATTAGTTAGATCTTAATTATTATGTTTTATAAGTATGTTTCAAAGATATCTATAGAAAAATATTTATGAAAAATATTGTTTAACTTATTTTTAATTGGAATGACTATAGAGTTCAGAGAATGTCCATGTCCTTGTAAAGTTGATTTACCAAAGAAGTTATTTAATATTTTTTGTTTTCATAATTCTTAACTCATATTATCAAATGAATATTTAACTCATTAATTATGATTGTATCTCAATTAAACAAATTATTTTTATTCATTTTATAATATTACACTACATAATTATATTAATCATATTCAGTTATATATACATTAACAGTCGTATTAGTTTTATTTTTCCTTACAACGAAAAAACAAAAACAAGACCACTAAATTGGTAACTAAATTTTTAACCCAAAACTAAATTCAGATAGCTCAAAAATAACACATCAGAGTTTAATACACTTCAAAACAATACAACAAATATATTATGAGTTTTCACAAGTTGAATTAAACCAAGTATATATATTGTAATACCTCTAATATCCCGACCGCCACCGTCCGTGAGCAGACCAATGTCCCCTTTAGGCCTCACCCTCATCCGACGGTCGGTGCATTATTTTTCTGAGGCTCAAGAACTTTAAATAAATTCTTAACTCATATTATCAAATGAATATTTAACTCACTAATTATGATTGTATCTCAATTAAACAAATTATTTTGATTCATTTTATAATATTACACTACATAATTATATTAATCATATTCAGTTATATATATATTAACAGTCGTATTAGTTTTATTTTTCGTTACAACTGAAAAACAAAAACAAAACCACTAAATTGGTAACTAAATTTTTAACCCAAAACTAAATTCATACAGCTCAAAAATAACAAATCAGAGTTTAATACACTTCAAAACAACACTACAAATATATTATGAGTTTTCACAAGTTGAATTAAACCAAGTATATATACTGTAATACCCCGAATACCCCGACCGCCACCGTCCGTGAGCACACCAATGTCCCCTTTAGGCCCATTGGGCCTCACTCTCATCCGACGGTCGGTGCATTATTTTTCTGAAGCTCAAGAACTTGTTTACTGGTCCTACAAATCACCACATGATCTTTTCCTGTGCGTTGGCCTCACTTACACAGTACCGAAAATCACTTCCCGGTAGGTCAACCATCCTAGTACAACTCCAGCTCAAGCACGCTTAACTGCAGAGTTCTGAAGGAGTGGTTGACCGAAAAGATAAGTGGACCTTGGTGACATAGGTAGCCAAATAAAATTTCTTAAGCCTCTTCTCATGCATCACCCAGAACATGGGATGTTACAATCATCCCCACTCAAAGAACACAACGTTCTCGTTGTGGGCCAA
>KE156828.1:0-23982 GCA_000411055.1 Leavenworthia alabamica
TATATATATAACAAATATTTATAAAGCTGTTAAAAGAGTAAAAACTTTATTTCTATCATTCTATGTATTTATTTACTATTATTTCAATGTATAACTCGACATCTATTTGAACTATAAAAAGACATATATATATATATCTTATTATATAAACTTTGATGTATTTTACTAGATGTTGACTTGTATAAAAATTTTCATTAAAGAGATTATGATACGTGTCAGTTGATCGATAAAATTGTGATAGATATAAAATATAAAATATTTATTTTTAAATAAATTATGGAAGCCAACATAAAAATAATAAAACAAAATTAGATAACTATTTTTAGTTTAGATAATAGTAAATAGATAATTTGTAATATATACAGTTTTCTAATATAAGTTAAAATAATAGTAAATACATAATCTGTATCATCGATTTTAAAAAAAGTAAATAATAAATTAGATAATTTTTTCATATAAATAAATAATGTTTTTTAAATAAATACTTTTAGTATAGATTTGAAAAAACAAAAAAACAAAAATATAAATGATCAATAATAGTTTTAGTAACAATCCATCTTTGAGTTGTTGCCGAAAAAATAATTAACCTCTAACTAAAATATTTTATATTTTCTAAATTTTTTTTTAAAATACATCAATTATAATAAATTTTAATGAATTTTTAACTTAAATTTAAATTATTTTAAAACATAGACCCCGTCTATTGGGTGGTCGGGTCAATTTTTGTTCAAAAAGAGCCTTTACGCCGACAGAGTATTCTATAACTGAGCGAAACGATATCACCACATACTATTTCCAAACTTTTATATATAAATTTTTACCTGAAAATTTATATAATATATATTTATAATATCTTAAACTAAGGTTTAGTAGAATTTCTTTTATGTAACTTTTTCCTGCCGTTTCCACAACTAACAGTTTAAACATGCATATGAAACTTAACAGATATACTATATATAGCAATAAACATGATCAGAAGGATTATGATTTTATACTATCATTCATGTTTATGACAGGCCCGATTAAATAAAACTAGAGATGATGTTGTTGTTGCTATTGATGGTGATGGTAATATTGTTGATGAGCATGATGATGATGATGATCTTGATGAAAATGATGTTACTTTGTCCCTAAGCTCTATAAAAGCTTCAAAAGGTGAAGAAGAATTGTCCCTTGAACTCACTCTTAGTCTCAAAGCATAACAAGGTCTTGATTTGTTTCTACAATTTGGTGAAAGTATGTTGTAAATCAAAATATTAATAAATAAATTAAAATAAGTCTTGATAAAAATAATTGTAAATTAATGTGGGGCTGTTTGTTTATCTATTTAAATGGTTCATTTAGATGAGAATGAGAATTGATGTTTGTTAAATAACAAAAATTGTTCATCCAAATGAATCATCTAAATGAACTATAAAATTTAGTTTAAATTTGAAAAGTCATTTGAATGATCCAAATTGGACCATTTAGATGAAGATGATCCATCTAAAATAAAAAATGATAAATTAACATTTAATTAATTTTATTTTACTTGCTAGTTTAATATTTTTTAAATATTGATATATTTTTTAGATATTATATTTTTTTGTAAAAACTAACATTTTACAGTTTTAGCATAAAATAAGTAATTTTGTGATTTTAATAATTTGTTATTTTTTATTTTTGGTAAAAAATATATTTTTGTAGTTTTCAACCAAAATTAAGATTTTACAGTATTAGTAGAAAATGAGATTTAGTAAGTTTTTTGTGTATAATTATAATTTTATATTTTCTTCTGCCAAAATTTAAATTTTACGATTTAGGCTGGAAAATATAGTTTTTGTTTTTCAGCCTTGAGATTATAATTTTAAAATTTATAATTTTGACATGAAACTGTAGTTTTGCTGTTCTTTGCCAAAATAAGTTTGTACAACTTTGGTGGAAATATATTTTTGACAAAAAAAATATAATTATACAGTTTTCTTTTCCCAGAATTGAGATTTTATCGTTTTTAAATAAATATCATTATAAAATTTTGCAGTTGAAATTTTTTATCCAAATGAATCTTCAAAATAATAAATTTTTATCACAAGATAAACATTAATTCACATTTTCTTTCAAATGGTTCATTTAAATGAAAAACAAAAAAATCAATAATAACAAACACCATTCAAATGATCTATTAGAATGAATTATCTAAATGAATCATTTAGATAGAAATAGTAAATGAGGAACCAAACAGAGCTGTGTGTTTTGAGAGTTTTCTTAAATAAAAAACAGGCATCTAATAGTTTCTTATGTTTCTTTTTTTCCTAAATCAGTTAGGATTCAGTAGTAAACTGAAATAAGAAAATTTCATATTTGATGTAATAACTTTTTATATTATGATAAACTATATAATTATGATAAACTATATAATGATATACATAGCAGTTTATGTAACACCCCGTAGACGATCCTATATCCTCTCTAGACCCATGGGTTTCCACGCTTCTCTAGGCTCATTAGGTCTCACAATCGCCCAATGATCGGTGCATTATTTTTTAGAGGCTCTAAAACTTGTTTACTATCCCTACAAATCAACGCATAATATTTTTCTGTGCGTTGACCTCACTTAAATAGTACCGACAATTATTTTCCGGTAGATCATTCATCATAATACTACTCCAGCATAAGTGAAACGACCCGATCCGACCCTTTTTTTTTTAAACCACTTAACAGTTCTAGTGATTCCCGTACTCCAGAGAACCGCCACTTAACTTATCAAATAGATTAAATCATTTTTATTAAATATAAATTAATATTTCAACAATATTCAAAAGGAACCGAAATAATTAAATAATAAAAATCTTGGAACAACCATTGCTCTAGACCGTCATCCTCCCGTCCTCGCCATGACTTCACGTTCATACTTTTTTTATCTATATCACAAATATGAGATGCATCAGCATTTAGAAAAGTAAACACTGAGTGGAGCAATCCTCGCGTACTAATATGGATTAATTACCGGAATAATGCAATAAGAGAATATATAAATCAATCCAACAGTTTACTCAAAAACATGTTATGACTATCATCCTATGGCTCATCGAAAAACATATTAACATATTCAAAATTCATAGAAAACTAATCTTACGGTCATGCGCTGAGAAATTTCCGGAGATTTTATGAAACTTCTTAAACTCATAAATTCCCTAAAATAATTAAAACACAATACGTTTTAATTAATCTTACTAATTAATTTCAATACCTCTAGTTAAGAATTAAATACTAATAATATATATAATTATATATATATAATAATAAAGGAAATAATTAATTAATTATTAAAAATATAAAGGTGGGACCCGTTGGTGGTTATGATCACACGATGAACCACATTTAGTGAATGCATCATCTCCTTCGTTGTAACACTAGCACCTGTGAAATGTCTATCTCTGCTCATCGTCACCACCGCTGATGATTTTTGTCATTGCCACATCCTGATAACCAACCACCCAGAATGAGTTACACACTACATTCACTGTCACCTTTTTCACCACTCTATTGTTCATGCTCACGGGAAAATCATCATAGTCAACCACACTTCAAATTTAAACTTGTCGTTGGGCCATGAGAGGAGATTTTTGTGGGGATCACCTTCAACAACATCCACTTAATATGTAGATTTTCAACTAATGGGAATATCCCCCACCAAAAACGCAACCGGACTACATTCCCTTATCATTCCGTTTCAACCTCCACCTCAACAAGCCCATCTCAGATCCGAAGCCCAACAACCAAAAATAAAGCATTTATAAGGTTATTACGATAAGCATGCTTAACTACAGAGTTATTGCACTTTGATGACATAAATAGTCAAATTAAAATTTTTAATTCTCTTCTTATACACCACCATATTAGAATCTAAGATGTTACTGTTTATATATCGACAATGGAAATTAATGTCAAATTCATGAATATTTATGTCTTTTCTAAAAATAGAATAATTAGATAATTCAGGTATTTATGATAGTTTTTTTTTTAGATAATTCCATGACACAAATATTTTTCGACATGCGGTTCTGAATATACGACATCCCTATGATGGAAAAGCTCTCCCCGCAACACTCGGATCTTCGACGGACGGTTGTGCAGGTACGACATCCCTTCTGATGGACAAACTCTCCCCGCAACACGAGACCACGACGGACGATTCTATCTGCGCACACCGGAACCTCTGGAAAGCCTTTACATCATTTAATCTGTAATAACTGTGTTCTCTGGATTTCGAACTCCATACCTGATGTAGAAGCCTTTAAACCCTTAACCACTAGGCCAAGGGTGCTTCCACAAATTTAAAAAATTAAATCAAATTGAACAAGAATTAAAAAAAATCTTAAACTCGAATCATGAATATCAAATTAAAGTTTAAACTACTCTTACATTAATTATATATGCCTGAATAAATAAGCAATCATTCAACACAAGTTTGACATGTTCATAAAGTATCTTAACATCAACTCTGCAGAGTTTACTTAACATTCAACACCAGCTGGTTGGCTAAAGAGACTTTACTCATTTATGTTATTTCATACAATTCAACAAGTATTTTTGATGCATGAATCAACCTAAGATAAGAAATAAGACACTTGATAAAATTTAAGCATTGAAACCAATCATAAATGAAGAGCCAATAAAATAATCTCATATCTAATAATCTAACATAACAATTTATGAAATCCCTTTAAAAACCCTAAGCCCAACCAAATAACTACACATACATCATTGATAGATATTCTGCCTAAATCTCTTAATAAGTAAGAAAAATATAGAAAATTTGAAAAATGAAGGTACTCTCAAAGTTGGCTCTTAGAGTTTAAAAACAATATAGATTGGTGAAGATCCATTTTGAATCAAAATATAACAGTCAATGAGAATGGCCTTAGAACCACGAAAAATTAAAGATGACTAATAGAGATATTGTTTGTCCAAAACATCTCCATTTCCGAAGTAACCTAAAACTATACATCTGTTTATCAACTGTTGAAGCAGAACACAATCTTCTTGTGTTTCTACCTGTTGAGCCATAATCCATTCATCTTGATCTTCATTTATCTTCTTCAACGTATATAAGACATCAAACCTTTCTCCTTCAAAGAGGAAGGTATTGCGCCCTTTCCACATTCTCCACAATATCCAAGGAAAGATATTTCTGATTTCTTTAGGTACTCCATGGTTCTTGGACAGTAAGAAAACATAATGAAAATTCGAAAAAAGAGAGACCTGATCAAATCCTTCCCTCGGTGAAGGAATCCCAACCATAGCCCAGACTTGTCTAAGCAACAGAGTATGCATGGTTGACTGATTTTTTGCCTATACCACAAATTTGGTGTAGATTGTGATCTCTATTAGCCACTTGGTATCCAGAACTAACTCTATACATCCCAGTCTTATGCATTTTCCAGATTCACTCTCATACATTTATTTATTGTGAGTTGATTGACTTCAGACTCAAAACTTTTGGCCCATAACTATAGGCCCAATTAATTTAAGCTTAATTACAGATTCATTCTCTTTAAATACTTTAATTCTCTAAAAAATAAAGTGACTTGATGGACTTTGGGCTCAAAACCTTTGGCCCAAAATTGTAGATCCAGTTAAATTAGGGTTAATCAGGGATTCCTTGCCTATAAATACTCTTATTAGCCTCAGCCTCCATGTATTCTTAAACTTTAGTTCTCCAAAAAAATAAATGGTGTCTCTTTCATTGTGGACGTAGCAAACAAGAGCATTGGCGAGCGATCATGGATGTATCCAAAACCAATGGACGTAGCTAACACAAGCATTTTGTGAACCCGGTTAAGTTTGTGTCGTGTTCTTTACGTATTTTTTTAGGACCCTATTTTGTTTAATATATATCTATCTAACCTATGCTATACATCTGTTTTTATAATTTTGCTGATGATTTTTTTTTGACGAATTAGTATATATTATAAAATCATAATTTAAATTGATGTTTTTATACATAACTAGTAACGGATCCATGCCATGCACGAAATAAATTATATTCTATATTTTTTTTTTGAGTTTACTGAGGTACATATAAAATTTTTTGATATTTATTTATAACAGATATGTTTTTCCTGGTAGCACTGGAGCATGTACGGGGACAAGATACGGAGATGGAAACGGGGATGAAGAATGACAAAGTAAAAATTGAAGAATACGGAGACAGCATGGGTACGTTAATAACAATATAAGAAAATTATGTATAAATTTGAATATAAAAAATCATTCTTAAGTCTTAGAAAAAGTTATATTAGTGTGTTTTAACACACTTAAAATGTAACACTTTCAAATTTAAGTGTTTAACACAATATCATGGACTAACCCGATCCAAACACATATGGTTCAAAATTTGTATGGGTGGATTTGAATCCACTCAGTTATTTTAAATGTTAAAATTTATATACTCAAATCTATAATCATTATTTTTTTTTATTGGGTTATATATGTTATCTATATATAAATTAAATAAAATCAAAACATGTCATATAATTATAGAACTAACAAAAAAATTCAAGTTACAATATTATTTAATATGATAAAGTATTATATAAAAAATAATTCTTGAAAACTTTTAGCTGTATTTTTAATTTGGTGTTGTCTCACAGTCTAATTGCTAATGTTTCTCTAGGAATCTTATAACTTAATAATTCTTTAGATAATGTAGCAAAATTTCTAGAATTTCTAACCAAAACATTATAGAAAATTTTCATATAGAAAAATTAAGATATGTTTCCTTTAAAACTAAGACATATATGACAATCGAATTTTGTCTTAACTATATTTAAAGAGTAAAATATATGAAAATTGCCATAGATGGTTATTCTTTTAAACTAATAATTTTAGTATAAACTGAATAACTATCTTTGATAATTTTCATATTTTAATCCTTTAAATATAGTAAAATAAGGTGATTTCTGTATAGGTCTTAGTTTTAAAGGAAACATATCTTAATTTTTTTCATAAAAAATTTCTATAATTTATTTGTCTTAAAAAAATCTATTATTAACAAGAATCATAGGAAAGAAAACAAGGAACAATACAACTATGAGATCTTATACCATGTCAGCAATATCGTGCATGCGATGAACTATTGATTTTGATTTTCATATTGAACATTCATTTCCATAAAGACCAACATACCGAAAGATCCATCGGAAAAAAAACACAGGACAAAGTTCTACATCTATAATCATGAGACAAAAACATTCTAAGCATATATCTTATTAAGTTTATCATAAAACCTATATAACATTTTTCTTATACTTCTCATTCCAAGAGAGACCTTACTCAACATAATACTCTTTCGTAACCCATGCGTTCATAGCAATGAATGCTATGAAATACTGTGTGGTTCACGAACACAATCGAAAAATTAAACTTATATTGACATACGTCAAAAAATTAATAAAATAGGTCAACATATTATATGATATTACCTGTATTAAAGTAAATTTCTTTGAATAAATTTTAAAGAACGAAAATCTTAGAAGTTGTGAAAAGATAATGTTCTATCTTATAAAATTTAATGTTAACATTTTTTGTAAAAGGATAAAAACTAATATATAACTTATATAAATATACATCAAAAATTAATGAGATAGGTCTATATTTTATATCTAATGCATGAGACAACTTGTAAAAGGATTTTGAAGTTAATCTTTTTTTTATATTCTCCAACGACTTGGGATCATGAGATTAATGTAATTGTGTATTTACCTATGTGAAAACAAAAACCATATATATATATATATATAAATATTACCAGTTTAACCTAAAACATAGTCGAATACTCAACATTTTCACCTGTTTATCCTAAAATATAAACTAATACCCAGATTTGTACTCGTTTACCCTATAACCATTTAACCAATTACATGTTTCACTTGTACATTTGATGAATATATAGAGAGACTAGAAAATTGTGTGACATACATAACCAAATATCACATAGTAACATAAATATCGGGTTTATCAGTTACCTAAATGGATATCAGTTACCTAAATGGATATCAGTTCTTGTATCCTAGATCATCTCAGTTTTCTTCCAAAGTAACCTAAAACTTAAAAAATCGATATATAAATAAAAAAATCTAAAAGTACTTGAACTCAATAATTTAGTAAAATTAACGGTTAAAAACCGACAAAACCATAAAACATCAGACAACCAAAAAAAGAAAATTAATTGGTGTTGAATAAAATATTCTGATACCTAAGAGGCACATCTGACATTTGCCTTATATATAGATCTAAGGCTCCATGCTTGGTAACAAACTACTCTTATTATGATTATGCATGAGATATTGACAGCATGAGATTAATGACTAATTGTATATTTATCATATGTGATTCTAGTTAGCTAGAAAGTAACTGTTGAAGCATACCACAATGTAATATGACAGTTTGAGTATGGTTTCTTTACCCAAAAGAAAGTCATGTCCATCACCAAAGGAAACCTCATAGTAATGTGAGATCTCACTTTCTATGTTCACTAAACCGATTTCCCAGAGAAAATTTAATATTGTTTGAATTTGTATAAAACTATGAAAGTGCATCAATTTACATATTTATAGTGGAAAAGTCCAATACAGAGTCACTCTCATACATTTATTTGTTGTGATTTTATTGACTTCAGACTTTTGGCCTATATATTATATCCCAATTAATTTAAGCTTATTCATTCTCTTTAAATACTCTTATTAGCACCAACCTTCATGTATACTTAAAGTTTTATTTTCTGAAAATAAAGTGACTTGATGGACTTTGGGCTCAAAAATTTTGGCCCAAAATTGCAGATCCAGTTAAACTAGGGTTAATCAGGGATTCATTGCCTATAAAATACTCTTATTAGCCACAGCCTCCATGTATTCTTAAACTTTAATTCTCCAAGAAAATAAATGGTGTCTCTTCCTTGTGGATGTAGCAAACAAGAGCATTGGCGAGTGACCATGGATGTATCCAAAACCAATGGACGTAGCTAAACACAAGCATTTTGTGAACCCGGTTAAGTTTGTGTCGTGTTCTTTACGTATTTTGTTTTATATTTATCTAACTTATGCTATACATCTGTTTCTATAATTTTGCTGATGATTTTTCCTTTTTGACGGATTAGCATATATTATAAAATCATAATTCAAATCGACATTTTTATACATAACTAGTAACGGATCCATGCCATGTACGAAATAAATTATGTTCTATAGTTATTTTTTTTTGAGTTTACTGAGGTACATATAAAAGATTCGATATTTATTTATAACAGATATGTTTTCGCTGTTAGCACTAGAGCGGGTACGGAGACAAGATACAGAGATGGAAACTGGGATGAAGAATGACAAATTAAAAATTTAAGAATACGGAGACAACATGGGTACGTTAATAATATAAGAAAATTACGTATAAATTTTAATATAAAAAATCATTCTTAAGTCTTAGAAAAAAAGTTATATGAGTGTGTTTTAACACACGTAAAAAGTAACACTTACAAATTTAAGTGTTTAACACAATCTCATGGACTAACCCAATCCAAAAACATATGGTTCAAAATTTGTATGGGTGGATTTTAATCCACTCAGTTATTTTAAATGTTAAAATTTATATACTCAAATCTATAATCATTAAAAGTTTAGGTTAATTTGGTTATATATGTTACCTATATACATAAATTAAACAAAATCGAAACATGTCATATAATTATAGAACTAACAAAAAAAATTTAAGTTAAAATATTATTTAATATGATAAAGTATTATATAAAAATAATTCTTCAAAACTTTTGAGCTGTATTTTTAACTTGGTGTTGTCTCACCGTCGAATTGCTTATGTTTCTCTAGGAATATTACAACTCAATAATTCTTTAGATAATGTAGTAAAATTTATAGAATTTTTCTAACCAAACAATTATAGAAAACTTTCATAGAGAAGAAATTAAGATATATTTCCCTTAAAACTAAGACATATATAACAATCAAATTTGGTCTTAACTATATTTAAAGGGTAAAATATATGAAAGTTGTCATAGATATTTATTAATTTTAAACTAATAATGTTAGTATAAAATGAATAACTATCTTTGATAATTTTCATATTTTTATCCTTTAAATATAGTAAAACAAACTGATTTCTGTATAGGTCTTACTTTTAAAGGAAACATATCTTAATATTTTTTCATAAAATATTTCTATAATTTATTTTTCTTAAATAATCTATTATTAACAAGAATCATTGGAAAGAAAACAATGAACAATACAACTATGAGATCTTATACAATGTCAGCAATATCGTGCATGCGATGGACTATTGATTTTGATTTTCATATTGAACATTCATTTCCATAAAGACCAACATACCGATAGATCCATCGGAAAAAAAAAATACAGGACAAAGTGCTACATCTATGATCATGAGACAAAAACATTCGAAAGCATATATCTTATTAAGTTTTTCAGACAGCCGTACATAACATTTTTCTTATACTTCTCATTCCAAGAGACCTTACTCAACATAATAATCTTTCGTAACCCATGAGTTCATAGCAACAAATGCTATGAATATGGTGTGGTTCACGAACACAATCGAAAAATTAAACTTATATTGACATACGTCAAAAAAATTAATAAGATATGTCAACATATTATAATGTATTACCTGTATTAAAGTAAATTTCTTTGAATAAATTTTACAGAAAGAAAATCGTAGAAGTTGTGAAAAGATAATATGTGTACCTATCTTATAATATTTAATGTTAATATTTTTTTGTAAAAGGATAAAAACAAATATATAAGTTATATAAAAATATATAAAAAATTATTGAGATAGGTCTATATATTATATACATCTAATGCATGAGACAACTTGTAAAAGGATTTTGAAGTTAATCTTTTTTATATTCTCCAACGACTTGGCATCATGAGATTAATGTAATGTGTATTTACCTATGTGAAAACAAAAACCTTATAAAAACAAACAAAAATGGGTACCTATTAGGTGGGAAAATATATCAAAAAACAAAACATTTACATGTTTTACCTAAAACATAGCCTAAACCATAGCCCATTTTTTGGTTAGAGTGCATGCCATGTGCTACAGGTAGATTTTTCTTGCCAGGATTATGAAGAACTATTGATAACCTTTCCACTAGACTGATTTCTTCGAGCAAATTTAAATATTGTTTGGGCTTGCTAAACAACACACAAGTTGTTAATGCACATACTATGAAGCGGAAGTACGACATTAAAACCATTTTGCCCGGGATATTCACATGGTCTTTTCGTACTCCATGATTAATCGGTATTGGGAGGATTATGCGTCGATCTGCAGTATGAGCTTGCTACCCTAAGTCTAAGTTGTATCAGAACTAATGGTCGCCTAATTCAATGGTTTACCTAAGTTATAAAAAATGCACATAGGGGAAATCATGCTTTCGATCATAGCATTTTGCCAATATGTCATAAAACTTATATTGACATACTTTTTTATCATAGCAACTTGCCAATATTTATCAATAGCATTTTTGTTGATGTCAGTTTTTTAAATCCGTTGGCCGATCTGAATTCGGATAAGAGCTCTGGCCGGAATATGCATTTAATTTGATGGCGTATGTAAGTAAATTCAGAAAACCCTAATTCAAAATAGTTTTGATGTGAATTTTTCAAGGCAGCGTATGGAGATTTAAACGTTATCCGATCTGGCTAAAAATTGGTAGAGTTATTCATGACACTATATATTTCAGATTCAACAGTATGATTTAGATTTTAACGGTTACTTTATGAATTATGCATATACTTTTTTGAATCATATTTGATTATAATAAATTTTTGACAAATATTATATTTGGTTGTTGTTGAGGTTGAACTGAGTTGGAGATATGCATAAAGCTTATAGAAGTTTTTTATGCAAGTAAATTTTTAGAATGTTAAACTTTCTAAAAAGAGAAATTTTTGTCAGAAGAAAAGTTTCTTGTAAAGGAAAGTGTCCTAAAACGAAAGTGTCATCCGAGCTCTTAGATTTATCGAGGTAAGTACATGACCGTAAGATTGTTTCATAATATGTTTTTCTGTAAACCAGCGATGAAAATCTTGATATATTTTGATTAGATGTATTGATATGATTTATATATTATTTTATTGTATTACTTGTCGTTATGATCCTGTTAGTGCAAGAAGAGTGTCTCACTCAGTGTTGATTTTCTAATGCTGATGCATCTTTATTGATGATGCATGTAAAAATCAGATTAGAGCGTGAAGTCATGACAAGGACGAAGGAATAAAGGTTTAGAGCTATGGGTGATTTGTGCAGTTTGTTATTTGATTTTTGTGTGTGCATGTGTGAGTTCTATTGAGTATAAAACCATTAAAATTGTTAGGTTGTTGGAAAAAAACGGATGTCGTTGTTTGAGTTTATGTATTGTTAATCTAAATTACTATCAAATTCATGAATATTTATGACTTTTCTAAAAATAGAATAATTAGATAATTCATGGATTCAAGATAGTATAGATCAGATAACTGAAGAAGAATCACAAAATAAAAAATTAAATTCGAATCATGAATATCAAATTAAAGTTTAAACTACTTTAACGTATTTAATTATATATGCATGGATAACTAAGCAATCATTCAACACAAGTTTGACATGTTCATAAAGTATCTTAACATCAACTCTGGTTCGCTAAAGAGACTTTACTCATTTATGTTGTTTTATTCAATTCAACAAACACTTTTGATGCGTGAATTAATTAAAGATAACAAATAGGGCAATTGATAAAATTTAAGCACTGAAAAAAATCATAAATAAAGAACCAAAAATATAATTTCATATCTAATAATCTAACATCAACAATTTATGAAATAAAACCCTAAATCAATCAGATAACTACTCATTCGTAGCATATATCAAAGCAAAAGACTAAATTATTCATAGATATTCATCATAAATCTCTTAATAAGTAATAACAATATAAAAAAACTAAAAATTGAAGATTTAAGACTCTCAAAATCAAGTCTTAAAGTTTTAAAACAAAAGAGATTTATTAAAACTTATTTTGGATCAAAACAGACCGAATTTGAGGTTAAATGCATGTCTAATAGGGGATCAATTGATCCAAGTGAAGATCGATCAACACCCACTTACTAACCACAATTTTTGTAAGTCGGAATAGGAGAGCACTCATCTTGGGGTGGGATTACTACTTAGATGCTTTCAGCTTGACCCCTGTTATTTTGAGGTCATACCTAGTATTCAAAGTTTGTCTCGATTTGGTACCGCTCTCGCGGCCCGCACCGCTCTTTTATTCTGGTTCATGGTTTCTCTTGACTATATAGTTCATCTAGGAGTGTCCAAGTTTTTTGTTTTATCGCGGGGTAGAGCAGTTTGGTAGCTCTCAAGGCTCATAACCTTGAATCCTCTTTTCGACTCTGACTCTTCCACTCTAGTCGTTGCTTTGCTTTTCTTTCTGTTATTTCGAAAGTATCTCGTTTTCCTCAGGAATAACCTAAAACTTAACAAAATCGATATATAAATAAAAAATTGAAAAGTACTTGAACTCAAAAATTTAGTGAAATTAACGGTTAAAAATACCAACAAAACCGTGAAACATCACACAACCAAAAAAGAAAATTAATTGGATTTGAATAAATTATTCTGATACCTAAGAGGTACATCTGACATTTGCCCTTGTATATAGATGTGAGGCTCCATGCTTGGTAATAAACTACTCTTATTATGATTATACATGTGATATTGACAACATGAGATTAATGACTAATTGTATATTTATCATAGGTCATTCTAGTTAGCTAGAAAGTAATTTGAATCCAACAATAAGTTTATCAACTGTTGAAGCAGAACACAATGTAATATGACATGTCCATCACTAAAGGAAACCTCAGTAATGTGAGATCACACTTTCTAACAAATGACAAAAGGATTCAAGTGAAGAACAATCAATAACCTTACTACTATGTTCACTAAACCGATTTCCTAGAGAAAATTTATTTATTGTGAGTTGATTGACATCAGACTCAAAACTTTTGGCCCATAACTATAGGCCCAATTAATTTAAGCTTAATTACAGATTCATTCTCTTTAAATACTTTAATTCTCTAAAAAATAAAGTGACTTGATGGACTTTGGGCTCAAAACTTTTGGCCCAAAATTGTAGATCCAGTTAAATTAGGGTTAATTAGGGATTCATTGCCTATAAATATTCTTATTAGCCACAGCCTCCATGTATTCTTAAACTTTAATTCTCCAAAAAATAAATTGTGTCTCTTTCCTTGTGGACGTAGCAAACAAGAGCATTGGGAGCGACCATGGATGTATCAAACACAAGCATTTTGTGAACCGAGTTAAGGTTGTGTTAGGACCCTATTTTTTATATTTATCTATCTAACATATGCTATACATCTATTTTTATAATTTTGCTAATGAATTTTTTTTGACGAATTAGTGTATATTATAAAATTATAGTTTAAATTGATGTTTTTATACATAACTAGTTACGGATCCGTGCCATGCACGAATTAAATTATATTCTATAGTTATTTTTTTAGTTTACTGAGGTACATATAAAAGATTCGGTATTTATTTATAACAGATATGTTCTCCCAGGTAGCACTGGAGCGGGTACGGGGACAAGATACGGAAATGGAAATGGGGATGAAGAATAACAAAGTAAAAATTTAAGAATACGGAGACACCATGGGTACGTTAATAATAATATAAGAAAATTATGTATAAATTTGAATATAAAAAAATCATTCTTAAGTCTTAGAAAAAAAGTTATATAACACACTTAAAAAGTAACACTTACAAATTTAAGTGTTTAACACAATATCATGGACTAACCCGATACAAACACATATGGTTCAATATTTATACGGGTGGATTTGAATCCACTCAGTTATTAAATATTAAAATTTATATATTCAATTCTATAATCATTAAATTTTTTGGTTAATTGGGTTATATATGTTACCTATATATATAAATTAAACAAAATCAAAACATGTCATATAATTATAGAACTAACAAAAACAATTTCAAGTTACAAATTGAATAAAAATATATAATTACTGAAATAAATAAAAGTGTTTTCATAGAGAAAAAATTAAGATATGTTTCCTTTAAAACTATGATATATATGGAAATCAAATTTGGTCTTAACTATATTTAAAGAGTAAAAGATATGAAAGTTGCCTAGTTATTCATTTTAAAACTTGAAAATACTACATAAAACAAAAATATAATGTAAATAACGTAATATATCTAAGCAATATATAGAAATCATTAATAAAATATATTAACATATGTTAAAAATAATATTGTAGGTCCATATTTTTCATACAGATAATATCAAATAATTTGTGGATACAATATTAGTTTTTGACATATGTCAGTACAATTATTAATGATTTCCATATATTTTTAGATATTCTACTTTATTTAAATTATATTTTTATACCGTATTTCAATTTTTTTTAAATATAACTATCTTTGAAAATTTTCATATTTTTATCCTTAGAATATTGTAAAATAAGCTGATTTCTGTATAGGTCTTAGTTTTAAGGCAAAAATATCTAAATTTTTACATAAAATATTTCTGTAATTTATTTTTCTTAAAAAATTCTACAAAACTTTCTATAAGTATCTTCATTTTCTAAAAAAATAATTAACAATGTCAGCAATATCACGCACGCGATGGACTATTGATTTTGTTTTTCATATTGCAAAAGAACATTTATATTTACATACGTCAAAAAATTAATACCTTTATTAAAGTAAATTTCTTTGAATAAATTTTAAAGAAAGAAAAATTTAGAAGTTGTGAAAAGATAATATATGGACCTATCTTATAATATTTAATGTTAATTTTTTTTTTGTAAAAGGATAAAAATTAATATGTAACTTATAATAACATACATCAAAAATTAATGAGATAGGTCTATATTTAATATCTAATGCATGAGACAACTTGTAAAAGGATTTTGAAGTTAATCTTTTTTATATTCTCCAACGATTTGGCATCAAGAGATTAATGTAATGTGTATTTACCTATGTGAAAACAAAAACCTTATAAAAACAAAAAAAAATGGGTACCTATTAGGTGGCAAAATATATAAATAATCGAAAATTTTACCGGTTTTACCTAAAACATAGCCGAATACTCAAAATTTTCACCTGTTTATCCTAAAATATAAACTAATACCCAAATTTGCACTCTTTTACCCTATAACCATTTAACCAAATTACATGTTTCACTTATACATTTGATGAATATATAAAAAGATTAAAAAATTGTGGGACATACATAACCAAATATCACATACTAACATAAATATCGGATTTATCAATTACATAAATGGATATCAGTTCATGTTAGGGTTTTACATATATATAATCCAATGTGAGAATTCTTTGGTTTCAGACTTGGTCAAAACCCGATTTTTTGGTTAGAGTGCATGTCAGGTGTAGATTTTTCTTGCCAGGACTTTGAAGAACTATTGACAACCTTGCCACTAGACTGATTCCTTCGAGCAAATTTAAATATTGTGGCTTGCTAAACAACACAAAAGTTGTTAATGCACATACCAAATAAGCGGAAGTACAACATTAATACTATTGGCCACCGGACATTCACATGGTCTCTCCGCGTCCCATGATTAGTCGGTATTGGAGGATTATGCGCCCGTCTGCAGTATGAGTTTGCCACCCTAACTCTAAGTTGTATCAGAACTAACGATCCCCTAATTCAGTGGATTAACTAAGTTACAAAAAATGCACATAGGGGAAATCATGCTTTTGATCATAGCATCTTGCCAATATGTCATAAAACTTATATTGACGTAGTTTTTATCATAACATCTTGCCAATATATATCAATAGCATTTTCTTCATGTTCTAGACAATTTAAACATGATCGGAAATTTTGAAAACATATAATAACATTCTTTTTGTTACAAGATTTTGGTAGTATGATAGCATTCTTTAAAAATATTATATACATTTAAACATAATTAAAAAAAAAATCCAAACCAAAACAAAAAACTTAAATACCCAACCCAAAACCTAAACTGGCCAGCCAATACAAAATAAAGAAATAAATAAATAGGTAGTTTGGTTGACCATATCATAAGACCAGAAGATAGCTTGATTGACGGATCTATAACTCAACGACAACTCAAATCCGTGAAGACATCACTTGTTAACAATGCACCACTTTCAGATTCGGATTCACTTCGAGTAAAAGCAGGAGCTTTAGGTAAAGGAATTATAATTGTCTCACTACCAAACCAAGTTATGATAGAGCTCATGGTTGGTCTCTTTGCTGCATTCTCTTGAACACATAACAAACCAATTTGAATCAACTTGATGATCTCATCTCTTGATTCCTCTATCAAGAAATGATCAATTATCATATCTTGCTTTCCTTCAACCCATCTCTTCCATGCCTACACCATATTATAAATATATATATTAGCTTACAAATTATAAATATATAAGATTACAAGAAGCTATAAACTAAAGCTTACAAAAGCTGCAAGTCCTTCTTCAAAGCTATTGTTTTGTTCACCACTTATCATCTCTAGAAGCATAACACCAAAGCTATAAACATCAGATTTTGGGGAGATTTGACCGTGATTTAGATATTCAGGAGCCATGTATCCACTACATATGTAACCAAAATAACATTAATTCATATCATTAAAGGAAAATTATTAATATAATATTATTTAATTATCAATTAAAATGTAAAATGAGTATCATTCTATTATATTAACACTATAAAAACAAAGTATTACCGAGTTCCGGCTATTCTTATTGTTTGAGCTCGAGTCTCATCGCTGTCGAATAACCTAGCCGTACCAAAATCTGCAACTTTAGGGTTCATCTCAGCATCTAAAAGAATGTTACTGGCTTTTAAGTCTCTATGAATAATCTTTAGCTGAGAATCTTCATGAAGATAAAGAAGAGCTCTAGCAATGCCTTCTATAATCTTTAACCTAACCTCCCATGTAAGAAGTGAACGCTTCTCTTCATCTGCGGATTTCGAAAGAAAACATCAATATATTGAACATTCAAAGTTCACAAGTGTAGCTAACATGCATCTAAGTAAAAAGGCTAACCAAATATGAAGTGGTCAAGGCTTGAGTTAGGAACAAACTCGTAAACAAGAATCTCTTCATCTCCTTCACTACAAAACCCAAGAAGCTTAACAAGATTCCTATGTTGGAGTCTTGTCAAGAGTGAAACCTCATTCTTAAACTCTATATCTCCTTGTCCTGAACCTCTTATTAATCTCTTCACTGCTATCTCTCTTCCATTTAATAATATCCCCTAAAATAAGTTCTCAAGATTTGTTACTCATCCAACAAGATCAAGATCAATAAATATCTAATTATTAATAAAAATCAAAAATGTTATTACTACCTTATAGACTGTACCAAATCCACCTTTGCCAAGTGTATTTTCAGATGAGAAGTCATTGGTAGCCAATAAGATCATACCAAGATCAAACCGTAACATAAATTGACCATCAGAATCATAGTAATCTTCATTACCAACTAAAAAATATAACAAAAATAAAATAAGCCATAATCTCTACATCATAATTAGATTAATTGACTCAAGAAACAAGTTAAACTTACCATTGGTTTCATTTTTTGATTTTCTTCTATGTGCATAGACTATGATGAAGCCAATAAACACCAAAATATTAACAAAAGTTAAAACCACAAATATCGCGATAATAACGCCATTCCCAATACTTCTTCCTGCAAATTATAACCCCTATTTAGTTTGAGATCCTTTAAACTCATAATATCTCGGACCATAACCACAACATGTAATATTAGTTTCGTTCCAAACTTTATTCGATTCTATAACCTCTAACAATACTTAGTCTAATTAATTTGTTTTACCTTTCTTGTTTGTTATAGAGCTCTCCTTTTCTTGACGCTTAGGTCGAGGAGGTGCAGGAACTCTTGTTACATTGTTGAAAGCACCATGAAAAACATAAAGATCCCACCTGAAAAAACAACTCGGACGATAAACTTCACCTCCTTTCTTTCCCCAAAACTTTTCTTTAAAATGCTTTGCGCATTCTCCCAAACATGTCTTGCAATCTTGGGAAGATAAGTCCGGTGTGCATTGCATCAACATGTAAACATCTGAAAACTCCGTGAACTCGGATTTTTCGGCTTTATAGTACTTAAGTACCGAAGTATTTTCAGCTTTCGAGGCACCCTCTATGGTTCGATTAACCATTACATCCCATTCTTGTTCGAAAAGACTCAAGTTTTTAGATGACTCGAAACTATCTGGACTTGAATATCTAACAACAGGGTTAAGCTCAAGACTCCCAAAAGTTGAGTTGTTTGAGGAACTTACAAGACAAGAAATACTGTCTATATCATCTTTGTCCCATGTAAATGAATCCACGCGGAACTGACAAGTCGATTGTATACCATTAGTCGCTTTTTCGAGACAATTGATACAAGCTTGTTTCTCGTAGCCTCTTGCACAAAGGGCAAGAGCATGAACTCTGTTAGGACCTTGACCTAGTGAAGCATTGTAGAATCCATCATTGGCGACGACTCTATCAGCAATAGTAGAGAAGAGAATCTGGCGATTCTTACCATAGCTGCTGTTACCGTCGAAGAAGTTTCCGGTACACCCGACGGCGTTAACGACTTCAAGATTTTGAAAGATAAGAAGAAGAGAAGAAACAAGAATGATCATCAAAACAAGGCATTTCCCCATTGTTTTTTATTAATGATAATAAGCTTTGTTATTGTTAAGAAGTAATAGATTTTAGAACCTTGTTATATATGTATATTGGTTAATAATATTATAAATATATTTGTCAGTTTTGTACACTTGACTTCATAAATTGTGTATTGGTCAACTTTTACTTGGAATACTAAGATGTAATCTGACTCATACCTACCTTTTCTTCTTGCTCTAAAGTCTTAAAGGACGCGTTATGATTTTAAATTTTAATATATTCTGAAAAAGACATATAAAAAATAAACATCACTAAAATCTAAACGTATTTTATTTCGTAATCGTTCAGTTTTTTTTTTATCTTAAATAGATTGTAACCATATTAAAAAGTTAACAATCATAACTATTAATTATAAAAATATATTAGTTATTGTATTAATTGTAACCATTAACTAATCTCAACCATATAAAAATTATTAGTTAAATATATGACTAAAATTCATAAAAGTGTTATTATTAATAAGCATAAATCTTAATTTATAATAAGTTATGTCCATGTGCATTTGTATTTGAGCATATGATTGATCCTATATGTATTTTCTTGACTATGTCTTTATGGGTTAGTTAATCACTAACTTTCATATTTATTTTATTCTTCTGTGCTTCTCGTATGTTTCTCGTATGCTTCCACACACTTACTATATAATATTATTATTATTATTTTAAAATATTTTTGAAGCCACTAGTAGTGTCTTTTGACTTGGTCGTCTCGTGTCTGCCTTGAAGATCGTAGTTGACTTCAATGTTCTTTGATCTGATCCAACGCGTCACATAATAAAAATTTTTAAAAAATTGAAACGGTGTCGTTGTTTTGCATGTGAAAGTATCGATTGAGCAGACATTAACGAACAATTTAAGTTTTTGACGTGTCACATGTGTTGTCTTTAAAGAAAAGTTTTCATAAGGGTTTCACACTTATGAANAAAAAACATAAGTAGTATACTTGTCTCTTTATTTAAATTTAAATGCCCAATAAAAGATTTTAACAAAAAATATAACTGTTTTTTAAATATTAGATTGAAAAATTGATAGTATTTTTATCTCCATAAAATCTAATACCAAAACCATTTGGCTAAGTCTACAATTAACTATAATTCTTACTTACTCCTTCCGTTCTTAAAATATTGATGTTAAAAATTTTATTTCTTTCACATATTGATTTTCTAAAAAATTTATTTTATTTTTATTAACAATTATAAATTCCAAAATTTATTAGTGAAAATAATTGCATTTACTAAACAACTATTGATCAGAATAAATTTTTGGTGAACAAAAATAATATATATAAAATAGTAATCATTTGTATTTTAATTTATTTATGTAAAACTTCCTTAACAGCAAAAATATTTATTTATCTTTCTTATTTCTTTGATGTATCAAGCAATTTTTTTAGTGAAATAAATAAAAAATTTAGTGTATTAATTTACCATAAAATAAATTTCAAAATAAAATATATTTGCATATATAGTATCAAAAATAGTTGATAACAAGAATGCATAGCATTTGCTAAAAATAGGGTCTTATAATGTGAGAGAAGTTAGAAAACAGATCCAATAATTGAGGGAGCTTTCATAGAGATCAGTTACTTGAGAAACTTCTAAGTTTCAAAAGGAAGAGAAGATATTTTCTAAGAAACATAGAGATGATCAGAAGGAAGAAGACAACAAAGGTGATTACAGGAGTAATGGGATTGTGTATTGTCATGCACATTATAGGACCATGGCATCTCAATAAAACCATTGTAGACTCTCTTGACTCCTCTTCATCTCCTTGTGTATGTGACTGTTCTTCTCAGCCTATCCTCTCTATCCCGGATGGACTAAGCAATCTTAGTTTCTTAAGTGAGTGTTTTCTAATAGGCATGGACATTCGTTCGGTTCTGTTTGATTTGATTCGGGTTAGAAAATATGGTGTTTTTGTATTTTGTTTTAAGATGAAATGTTATATAGTGTTATATAGTTATATAGTGTTATATATTTCTACAACTATCTGTTTTCTTATTAGATTAAGAAATAAAAACTACCTCTAAGAGAAAAACCTACTCGAAACATTTGACCCAAACCAGACTCAGAAAACACTATTGGAATATTTTATTTACATATATGAAAATTTAATAAAATTTATTTAAATGTAACAAGTTTTATTTTTTGATATTTTCATATCTTAATCTGATCTCAAATCCAAATCGGAACCCAAAAAATTATTTATTAGGTATTATTAGATTCCTAAACCCTTATATATATATTCAAATCCGATAGGATTATCCAAACCCAGTCCAAACTAAATCCAAAAAACAATATCTAATCTGAATGTAAAAAATTATTATTGGATATTAAATTTATGAATTTAATATATCCAAATTCGAAGAGGTTTATCCACCAAACACATCATATAAAACCTAAAATTTAATTATATATACAAATAATAAAATATCCTAAAAATTTTATTTATATTTACGAAAATTTATTTAAATTTAGCAAAACAAAATTCTCAATATCTCCATATCCGAACATGGTCCCAAATCCGAATCTAAACCCGAAAAATTATTTTATTAGATATTATTATATTCCTAAAATTTATATATCCAAATCCGATCTAAGTATCTGAATGCACATTCATCATAAAACCTACAATTCTTATTTATATGACTGAAATGAAAAGATTTATTTATTAATTATTAAATGATCAAAAATCTACAAGTGAAAAAAGTAAAAAAAAAAACATTATGTCAACTCAAACATATAGAGACACAAAAATCATATGTTTTATTACAGTAATCAACTCACTCACTTAGTAATACCTCTTAGAACATGAAAAGTTAAGTGATAAATGCTTTAAATTAGAGATATCAAAAAGTTCCATGAACCTTTGATCAGAGATTCTAGCTTTTGCAGCTGCAAATCTTTGATACTCATCAAATATAGAAGATAAACACCATTTCTGAATCTTCCTTACACAACCTACAAGACAACCTGTTCTATGCTGTAATAAAATTAAAAATATATTAATAATTATTATTTTTAATCATATTTTTAAGTTTTTTTTACATAGGAGAGAATTTGAATTTACCTTGCCACTTTTACAATGAATTAAGACTGGATGATTCTTTGTATCTGGATTTTTTAAAAATATATAATTAGTGTTTATAATGATTAATAACATTAATAAACTCTTTTATTAAAAAAATAACATTAATAAACTCAGGTTTGAGAGAGAGACAAGAGAAGAGTGTACCTAGAAGTACTTGTAATGCTTCTCTGATTACTTCATCAGGAATATTCACAAAGGGTTCCTGACAAAAAGAAATAATTCAATAAGAGTTCTTGGGTTGAATTCAAATATATCGGATTTAAAATTTTAACATTCAATAAATAATTTTATGGTTTAGGTCGGATTTAAGTTCCGAAATATTGAAAATTGTTAGATTCGAATAAATTTGGTTTAATTTTTTTATATATTTTAATAATTTTTATATATAATTAGATTTTGGATTTGAAATCGTGTTCAAGTATCCAATTTCAGGTTTACAAGTGTATCACCTAATAAAAAAAATTTCAGTTTCGACTAAAGGTTTTATACGTGTTATTCGGGTTGAGTTCTAATTGAGTGCTTCGGGTAAGTTTTTAGACTTGGCCAAAAATCTGAAGTCAAAAATTTCGATCTAAATCCGATTTAAAAATTAGTTCGAATAACATTCAGATTCTAAACATCCGAATCTGAAAATCTAATACCCGAATTATCAGAGAATTTCATTCCAAATCCAAAAAATTCGAACCGAATCTAATCCATATGACATTCATATCCTATTCGGATTCTATTGAACCAAATAAATCAAAATAAATAAAATAAACTGAAATTAACCAATCCAATCTCACCTTGCATCTTTCAATACCAAATTGAAAAACTTGAATCCCATTTGATTTTGCAAATTCTTTATTCACCTCTGGATATATCTCAGGACACAAATATCTAAAACCAAAATTAAAATAAAAAAAATTAATTAAAAACTCTTTTTACACATATTTCAAAAACAACGATTCATAAATTGACTTACATGATTGATTTGAGTTGTAAAGACTGAAGAAAACTAAAACTAATCGGTTCAGGGAAACCTGAACGGAATATTCCATTATCAACCATAGCAAAGTTAAGAGGTGGTACGTAAAGGTC